>JAWWLZ010000038.1:6529797-6577775 GCA_035041345.1 Poliocrania exsul
CTCGTCTCGTCTCGTCTCGTCTCTACGCGTCTCGTCTCTTCTCTTCTCTTCTCTTCTCTTCTCTTCTCTTTCTCTTCTCTTTTTCTTTCTCTTCCTCTTCTCTTTTTCTTTCTCTTCTCTTCCTCTTCTCTTTTTCTTTTTCTTTCTCTTCTCTTTTCTCTTTTTCTTTCACCCCCCGGCTGAGCACAGCGCCCCGCAAACCGCGGCCCGAGCAGGAGCCGCTCCCGGTGCGGACTCAGGTACCGGGTCCCGCCCGCGGCTGCCGCGGCCGGGGACAAGCCACGCACCTGCCGCGCTGGTTGGAATCCCCGCTCGGCACCCGGCGGCCCCGGGAAGCCAGCGAGCTGCAGCGGGGCGCTGAGCCCCGGCGAGCTCCGGCGGACCCCGCGGGGCCCCGCACAGGGACGGCGACTGGCACCGCGCCGTGGTGCCCGTGCCTCGGCCCGAACCGCTCCGGGTGCGGGAGAGCGCGTGGGCAAAGCAGCTGCTGCGGAGCGCGGGTTCGCCCTGTCTGGCTTTTCTTTCGCCTGTCCTTAAGGGTTCTGCCGTTGTTTCTTTTTTCCTTTTTTTCCTTTTCTTTTATTTTTCCGTCTTTGCTATTTTTCCTATTTTTTCTTTTCTTTTTCCATCTTTTCTATTTTTTCCTATTTTTCTTTCCTTTCTATTCTTTCTTTCCTTTCTGTTCTATTTTCTTTCTTTCTTTCTTTCTTTCTTTCTTTCTTTCGTTTATTTTCTTTTATCTGTCTTACCCTAGTTTATGTTTTACTATCTGTCTTTTTCTGAGACTTGGTTCACACACAAATTTGTTTCTTGAATTCGTTAGATAGATTCGTTAGTTTCGGTTCAAACATCAGTTGCAAAATAATGCTGATAATCACCCTAGTCGGAGTAATAACGAGGATGACTGTAATTATAAAAACTGTAGTCATCGATAACGGTTTCAAATTAAGGGCCAGGAAATCCCCGTTTTTCCCCGTACCCGCGGGAACTTCAGGCTTTTTTCACCTGCCGAGATCTCCCCGATCTCCTCTTTATTTCCAGCCTTACAACGAATCCGTGAAGTCCGCGGCTCCCGATAGTTGAACCCCTACGAATCACCATCATTTCTGCAGCAGCATCTCCACCAGCGAGGCAGGGTCAGCCTTTCCCGTTCCGCACGGGCGGGCAGGGGCGGCGGGGCCGCGGGGTTCGCCCTCCCCGGCCGCTCATGGGAGCCCGCCAGGGGCTGTTCATGCGGGGAGCGTGCGGGAACACCGCATGTGCGGCTCTGTGCCCCGGCCCCGGATCGCTGCCGTTGTGCCCCCGATAGTTATTTGTTACCCCACGACCCAGCGGGGAACCGGGGCTGCCGTGCCAAGGCCGAGCCGGGCCGTGCGGGGCCGCCCCCAGCTCCTCTGCAGAGTCTGCTCCCCCCGCAGGCCGGGCTCGCCGGGGGCCCGCCGGAGTACAGAGCCTGGGGGCGGGAGGGGCGGCGGGGCCGGGCAAGGGCCGGGGGAGCGGGCAGAAAGGAGGGATCGCGGGAGGGACGAGAGGAGAGATGCTGGCGGAGGGGTGAGTGCGAAGGGCGGACGGAGGGAAAGCGGAGGGCAGTGGGGCTGTATCCCAGCCGGGTCTCTGAGGCGCAGGGAGAGCCCCTCGGGACTGCGGCGCACCTGCAGCACAGTCTGGGCTCGGGGTGAGCGGGGGAACCCGGGCACCTCCGCAGCAACAGGGCCGTGGCTCGGTGTGAGCACGGACCAGACAATGGTGCGTAGTGCGAGTGTCTGTGTCCGGGTACACCTGGCCCGGCCCGAGGGGAGCGGTGCCGGCGGGTAGACCCGTGCGAGGGAAGACGAAGGCAGCAGCTGGCGTTGTCCACCGCCACCTCGCCTGAAAGCTCTGGGGGATGGCGGGGCGTGAGGCCGAACAGGGGAGGGGACTGCGGCAGTACCTGCTGCGGGGGAAGTCGGGCCGGAGCCGGCGAAAGGTGGTGGAGCGGCGAGGACCCGGCAATGCTCGGCTCCAGTGGCCGCCCCGGGACTTTGAGGTCTGCCGTCTGGGGGGACGGGCGAGTCGATGCCATGCGTTAATTTACTCAGTGCCACTATGGCTTTTTGCGCCGCCAGGCTCGAGAGTTTCGGGGCGAAGGAGTTGTGTGTCAGCGGAGGATGAGGGGAAAGGGGGAGAGGTGTCCCTGCCCTTCTTCCCCGTCGAGCTCTCGACTTTTTCTCACGGCGGAGCTGTTCCTGGCAGAGGGGCGGCAGAACAACCCCGTCCTCTTCTCCCACCTGCTCGGGCGCGGTGTGAGCTCCGAGGAGCAGAACCTCCGGGCTCCATCCAAACACACACCCTCGACCCCTGGACTAGAGCAGCGCCAGGGGCAGGGGAGTGTGGGTAACGGTGGGGCTAAGCAACCCCTCGTCGAGACCGGTGATGCGGAGCGGCCGCGGAATGGGACGGCGTCCGCGGCGGTGGGCGAGACGCCTGTCAAACGTGTCCTCTGGGTTTAGGCCCTTTTGGGGGTTCAGGACAAGGGACGAGACCTCGCTTGCTGCACTGCGCCGTGCCACCCTCTCCTTCGGGTGGGTTCTGTCGCTGAGGGGTTCCCGTCGAGGGGACACATGGGGCTGTTTTCCGCCTCCATCGTCTCAGCTCCACCCGGCGATGTTCACGCGTGTGGGAACCCCATGCGGGCTGCGAGTCCGGGCACAGGATGTGGGAACGGGGCGGCGGGGTCTTCTGTGGGGGATTTGGGGTTTCGGGGCTGCAGTCCCGCAGTTTGGCGGGGACCCGCTCCGCTGCCGCACGGGAGACAGCGGGTCCCCTATTCCTGGTAGTCACCATTCAACCCCGACCCCGCCGGCCAGGTGGCCAGGCCGAGGTCCGCGCCCGGGCTATCCCTAACGTGACGCCGCTGACAGCTGGAGCTTTATGTAAGGAGCAGGGAAGGAGAAAGGAATAAACTGGGAAACTGCGGGCAATCAAGGCACAGACAGTAACCTCGAGCTCTCCGACTCTGCTGGAGCGTTGGATTACGGCCTTTTTTTTAAATTTCCAGTGGAGAATATTTTCTTTTCTCCTGGGGCAGAGGCTGTCCAGAGCCGGGCA
Source organism: Poliocrania exsul (assembly GCA_035041345.1). Classification (NCBI taxonomy): domain Eukaryota; kingdom Metazoa; phylum Chordata; class Aves; order Passeriformes; family Thamnophilidae; genus Poliocrania; species Poliocrania exsul. The sequence continues at coordinate 6,532,885 of JAWWLZ010000038.1, forward strand.
CACCTGGTGGAAGGGGCTGGTTCCCCACGTCCCGCTCCCATCAGTCCCTGAGTTGTCTCCGAGTTCCCTTGGAATTGGCATCCGTGACTCCCCGCTTTCCTCTGGGATTGTCCCGAGGTGCTCAAACGAAATCCCTTGCCCTCCCCCTTGTATTGCCGCCAGGTGAGCAGCACGGATCAGCACTGGGACACTTTTCTCCGTGGCGTGTCCCTGAGCTCAGGACAGAAGCTGCCCTGGCCGGGAACCGCGCTGCCAGCAGCAGCAGAGAAATAAAACACCGATCGTGTCACGCTCTGCCCTTATGCCGTTAGCTGCAGGAACATATGCTCAAATATGTAAGAGTAGTCTAGATTTTTCTCTGCAAATATTTTTACCACATCCAAAGATAATATTTCAACAGAAGAATCAAGCCCCGCAGGCTACAGACAGGGCAGCTATATATAACCCGCTTGCTCACTCGGGCTCTCCGCGCATCGCTCGGGTTATGCAACCCCCATCGCGGTGGTAGCCACCGGCGCGCCCCACAGCTCCGCCCGCCCCGTCGGGGCATTTCCCCGGGACCTCGGTGCAGCCACCCGCCCGGACGGACCGGCACCGGGGCTTGGACAGGGACTGGTGCTGGTACCGGGGCCGCGCCGGGCCCGGTGGGGCCGGAGCGTCGCCTTGCCCCGCGCCGATGCGGAGGAAGGGCCCGGGGAACGCCGCGGCGCTCCGAGGGGCCGGTACCGAGCGGTGAGTAGCGCCTCGTCCTCGCCGGGGCAGGGACGGGGACCCGGGCAGGTGCTGCCGACGGAGCGGGCCCTCACGTCGAGCTGGGCAGGAGCTCGCCTGCCGCTCCGCTCGTTCCTTCCCGTTTTCTCCGCTTTTTTGGGGGGAGGAAAACACTCGAACGCTAACGGGTGCTTTGAGGATTTGGTGGCCAAGGGCTGGGGAGAGCTCATCCCGCTCCGGCGAAGCGGCCGGCGGTACCTGTGCCCTCAGCGCACTCCGACGTGCCCAGACCCCTCCGGCTGCGGCGGCTCGGACTGCGAGTGCCCGCGGCCACCGTGCCCCCGGGGCCGCCCGCAGCCCCGTGGTGGATGCGAGCTGGAGGAAGGGAGCAATCCCTTCTCTCGGTGCCGGACATCCGCAGCGTGACGCTGGGCTCGGCTCGGCTCGGCTCGGCTCGGCTCTTCCCTTCCCGTCGGCCGGCTCCCGGAGCCGTGATTGACACCGCCGGCCCCTCCGCCCGCCCCGCAGCACATCCCATCCCTCCTCGGCGGCCGCTCGCCGTGCCCGGGAGGCGGGGAAGGGCCTCCCCAGCCCTTTGACACTGTCTCGGCAGGAGTTTCACTTCGCTTTCGCCGTCGCCGCCACCGCTTCTGCAGGCAAACACCCCCGGCTTCCATGTGACGCCTCCCAGCCACTGAATGGGGGAAAGAGCCTATAAGGGAGACACTTTCCCTACGTGCAGGAGAAAAGGAGGGGACGGGGGGGCAGAAGCAGGAGGTGGTGGCTGGGGGAAAAGGAAGAGAAAAAATAAATTAATAAATCACAGGGAACGAACCTGGGGGAAGAGAAATTGGGACCCCGCGGAAGAAATTCGGAGAACTATTTATTTGTTTTGCCCGGTCCCTCTCGCCGACAGAGCCCGGTCCGCCGTTGCGGTGCTCGGCGCTGGCTACAAAGGGCTCCGGAGAAGTTTCTTGCCTTCCAACGCCCTTCCCGGGGGTGACAGAGGGTTTGGGTTGTTTTGCTGTTGGCATTTTTTTTTAAGTTTCCCTTCCCCCGCGTCTGGAAGGAGGGGGGTCTCATTCGCACCTCCCTGGATAGTGCCGTAGAAAGGAGGGGAGCGAGGGGGTGGGAGGGGGGGCTCGTGGTGGGAGGCTGCCGCGGCTGCTGCTCCTGCATTGGTGTCTCCCCTATGGACGAAAACAGCCCTCTGTCTCCCAAGGCAAATGCTTTCAGTATCGCCTCTCTGATTTCAGTCGCCGCCGCCGCCGAGCAAGCAGGGAAGGGAGCGCTGGAGGAGCTCCGCGGCGGCCGCAGCGCGCCCGCCCGCCCCGGCTGCCGCCCGCAGAAGATGCACTTCAGCACCGTCACCAGGGACATGGAAGGTGAGCGCCGCGCTCGGTCCCGCAGGGCTGCGGGGACGGGACCACCGGCCACCGCGTATCCAAGAGTTTTTGGGCGGCCCGGGCCGGCAGCCGTGCTGGGGGCAGCACACAGAACGCGGCCTTGCCCGGGGACCGCTCGGAGGGGGCTTTGCCGTTCCCCCCGGCGTGCCTGGGTCGCTGCAGGCCCCCTTGGAGAATTAGGCTCTGCCCGTGGCCCGGTGGCAGCTTTCGACGGCTCCGCCGCTGGGACCCGAGTCTTCTCGGAGGTGCTGGAGCATCCTCCGACAGCGCCGGCCGTGCCCGGGGCAGCAGCAGGCCGGGGCTCGGCTCCCGACGGCTCTGCAGCCCCTGTCCGGCCTGGGGGCTACGTCGGAAATAATGTAAGAGACCCCCGGGACTTCGGGGAGCCTTTCAGCATCGGAGGGGCTCCGAACGAGCACGCTGTTCCCCGGGGCGGCCTGTCAAGCGCCGCAGGGCCCGCTCGGGCCGAGGGCGGCGCGGCCGGGGCAGTCCCGGCGCTCCCCGGCGCGGGCCCGGAGCTTTGCTCTGGTCTGATCCCGGTGTGTTCACCCCTCTCGCCCGGGGATGGAAGGAATGGGGAATTGCCAAACCAGATCCGCCTTCCCCTGTCAGTCGTGGCTCCGCAGCCCCAGAGCGAGGGACGTTACCTGCAGCAGAGTAGCTACACGGAAATAAGAGCCGGTTTCTTTCTTTGAGTTCCCCCACTCCTCTTTTTTTTTACCTTTTTTTGGGTTTTGTTGTTGTTGTTGTTGTTGTTGTTTTTTGGAGGGGATGACAGAGGGACTTTGCTTTGTCCCATATGGTGTGCGGCGAGGGAGGCCTGCAGAAATAGATAGCATGGGCTTTGCACCACCGCGACTCTTGGCAGATCTCTCGTGTTTGCAAAGAAAAAAAATAGAAGAAAAAAAAGGAGGAAAAAAAACCGAGGCAAGCAGGCAGCGGGAGCAGCGAGCTCCCCGCCTGCCCCGGGGGGAGCGGGGCTGGGGCCAAGCAAAGCGGAAAGGGGGAGGCGCCCCGCTGGGCTGGGCGCGGGGCAGGAGAGGAGGCGGAGGGCACCCCGCGGAGCCGGTGCGGAGGCGGGGGCCGCGCGGAGCGGCGCGGAGCTGGGGGAAAGCGGGAGCCGGAGCGGAGCCCTGACCGCCTGTTTTTGGAATGATTTCAGCTATCTCCAGCCCCTGGCTCACCCAGCTGTCCCATTTTTGCGATGTTGCAGCTTTCACGGCCAACAGCCTGAGCAGCCTGAACGCCTCCGGGGGGTACCACCTCTCCCCCTCCCCGGGGGACCCGTACGGACAGCATGAGCCGCCGCACTACGAGCCCTGCACGGCTCAGCAGCACCCGCACCCGCCGCCCCAGCCCCAGCACGGCTACCCCTTCGGCGGGGCGGCGGCCGGGACCAACCCGCCGCCCCCAGGCCCCGAACAGCCCGAGGGCGCCGGGGCAGCCGCCGCGGGGCCTGCCGCCGTCTCGGGCTGCTCCGCGGGGGCGGCCGCCGCGGCCAAAGCGCCGGTGAAGAAAAACCCGAAGGTGGCCAACGTGAGCGTCCAGCTAGAGATGAAGGCGCTGTGGGACGAATTCAACCAGCTGGGCACCGAAATGATCGTCACCAAGGCAGGCAGGTCAGTACGGAGCTCCTGAGCGGTCCCGGCTCTCCAGCCGCTCCCTCCGGCCCCGGGCGCTCAGACCAGCCGGGGCGGGAGAGTCCGGCCGCGGGCGGTTGGATTCGCAGTTTGGGGGAAAACTGAGGCTGCCAAAGAGCCAGTCGCGGTGCGGCCCGGCTCGGCGGTGGCCGTCATTTGATCCTGCGCTTCTCTCGGGGCGAAATCTGCGAGCTCCTGTGGCCCAAAGGCCTCGGGTGCTGCGGCAAAAATGCGCGGCTCCAGCGGGCTGGCGGCGAAGGCGTTCGGAGTTCGAGGGTCAGGGTTTCACCCCAGCTGGAAAAGGCGCTGTACTCCTGCGGGCGGCTTGGGCTGCCGGTGAGCCCCCACGGGGCTTCGATCCGTGTTTGCGGAGGACAGGCTGTGCTCCCGGGGCGGACAGCAGTGGCACGGGGGAAAGAAAAAACGATCACACAAACCGTGCAGTACCTGCTAAATGCATTTTTTAGCACGGGTGGATCTTTTTCTTCCACCGGAGACGCAAACAGACCTTAATTCTGCACCTTGAAGCGTGTTCAGGGCTGTTGCATTTCCCGATTATCGAGGTAGGAGCCCGGCTGAGCCCAGCTCCTCTCGGCCCTGCTCCGGCCGCCGCGGCCGGGACCAGGACCCTGCTCCTGGGCAAGGAACAAAGGAAGAGGCTGATGTGATCGCGTTAGAAACGAGCAACACGTATAGGGGGGAAGAGATGTCCCAATTACGGTTGTCAATTACTGCATTTAATAGAAATCCCCGGGTAGCGCCGCGGCAGCTCGGGCAGAGCTGTGGAGCTTTCCCCGCCAGGCTCCGGGCAGAGGGGCCTTCGGGGGGAGCAAGCGTATTGTGCAGGCTCTGACTCTTCCCTTGGCTTAAAGTGATCCGGCGGGGCGGGGGGGGAGAAAAGAAAAACAAACAAATTAAGGAATCCCCCGGTGCTTGCTCGGGGCTGGCCCCGGGGCTGGCGGCGGCGGGATGGCCGGAGGAGCGGGTCGCACTCGGCAAGAGCGGTGACCGCGGCCGTGCTCTCCCACTCTCCCCCTCTCCCCCCAGGGAGGGGTTTAGAGGGTCCCGAAAGTGCAAAAAACTGTAATATATTTACAGGTACGCAGATATGTGGAGTTATGTGCATTTTTTTTTTTTAATCAGCGACTGACTAAAACAAAACAGTCACCTCGGTGCCCGGTGCAAAAGCAGCCGGTGCTGCGCTGCGGGACCGCGGGCGGCATTTCCCACAGACGGAGCCTGCCCCGGCGCCGGGTCGCGCAGCTCGCTGTCTCCGGCCGCGGCCCCTGAGCCCGGCGCCGGGCTCGGAGTTGCTTTCCTTAGCGGAAAAGGTCGTTCAGACTCGAGGCGGAGGCTCTCTGCAAACAGGAGCTCTTCGATCTACCTTTCTCCGCTCTCCCAAGACAGCAGAAGGATTGCAAATACCCCGCTTCAAAAGGGCTCGAAAATCAACCAACTCAATTTGAATCAGGGGCTTTTCCCCCACTTTTTTTTTCTGTTATTTTATGGCACCGTTGAATCTCCAGACAGGCGAGTCAAAACAGGACAAAACGGAGAAAACCAGCAGGAAAAGGCTCAGGGAAGGCGCTGCGAAGCCTATTCTCTCCCAGCTTCTCTGGGCTGACCCTGCTGTTTGTCTAGATGGTCTTATCATCTCAGGTTGTTTGTTTTAAAACTAAATTTTAAAACAAGAAACACAGGAACTGGAGCTAATGGGGATTTTTACACTTTTAAAAATAATAATAACAGAGGGAGCGACTGGAAACGTCCTCCAGAGTTTGCTAAAGCGTTACAGAGAGGGAGACGCTGCCGCCCGATCCTGATGCAGCCCGGCAGTGCCAGACCCGGACTGGAAGAGCTGCCGAGGCAGAGGCGCGTTGCCCCGCAGCCCTGGCAGGCGGCCTTTCCCCCGCGGGGAGCAGCAGCACATAACCAAAAATGCCCCGGGAAGACGCACAGCAGGTCCGGCCGTGCGCCCCCAGAGCGAGTCCGGGGGGACTATCTGTTGTGAGGGTTTGATAGGTTGTTTGTTCAGGGAGTGCTGGGAATTTGGTTTATCAACGACTGCAAACCCCCTTTCCGAAAATACTGCCCGCTGTCGCTCCCTTGGTTTCCGACTCTGTAAAACTAAACCGAAGCCATAACAACGAGCCCCGACACCAGGGCACATCTTCGGTGTGTCCCGCCGGGGAGCCGCGGCCAGGCCCTCTCCCCGATGTGTGCAGATGAAGGAAGGAGGGACGGGCCCTTCCCTTAACCCACCGCAAATCGCTTTTGTTCCGCAGCCCCTCGAAGGAATCGTGCCCTCCCTGAGCGTGGGATCCACGTTCCGCCTTAGCCTGGGGTCCTTGGGGGCCTGAGCAGAGCAGAACGGGGTGGGCAGCCCCAGGGGCCGACCTGCCCTGCCCGGGAGCCCTGGGCTCCTTTCCGCAATCCTTTCGCCCCTCAAAGCTGTGGGGACCAGGACCCCGACAGGGCTCTCACAATGAAGTGGAACCGGGACAGAGTTTTCTTGAGAGATCCCCGTTGCTCTGTAGTCCTTGCCCGCCGAGGGGGAGTGTTCACCCCTCTGGGCTGCGGGAGGTCTCTCTCTGGCCTCAGGGGCCACGCTGCCGCCGCAACCACTGCTTTTAAACGGGTGCAGTTTGGGGGGTACAGAAGCCGCAGAAGTGGGAACTCAGTCACCTCCTGTCATTGGCAGGAGTTTCTAGATGTGCCCCCCGCGGTCTACCAGGACTCCAGAGGCTCTGTTCCCGGCTTCGGCTTGGGCCTGCAGACGGGACAGTGCCTTGCGTCTGCTTCCAGTCAGGTCAGCTGTAAGGATGGGGAAACCATGGGGAAGAAATTCTTTTCACTTGGATCTCCCCATAGCATAGCAAAGGCGGAGAAGGCGCTTATTGCCCCCGGCAGGAGAGGCAGGACCACCCCGGCTTGCCCTTCGGGATGCTGCCGAGGGCTGGGGAACACGGCAGCTCCTCTCCTCACGCTGCCCGGGTGCATCTGCCTCTTCGTCTGGCCGGCAGTTCCTGCGGGGGGTTCTGTCATCGGAGCGGCTCGAGGGGAAGGGTACCCGCGCCGGCCCCTCAGCGCTCCCCGCTGCTCCTCAGCTTAGCATTTCTCTCTCTTCTCTCTGTGCCAGGCGCATGTTCCCCACCTTCCAGGTAAAGATATTCGGCATGGACCCTATGGCTGACTACATGCTCCTCATGGACTTCGTCCCCGTAGACGACAAGCGATACCGGCAAGTAACACCCAGCCCGTCCCGCGGTTCTCGGCGCCGGTGGATGTGCCCCTGGATGAGACATGTGTCGGTGCGAGACGAGCAGGAGACGCAGGTTGCGGCTGCTGTGGGGTCTCGTTCACACCCTTGCAGCGAGTCTGGGGCCAGGAGGGGCTGCGCACAGCCCCAGAGTCCCCCCTGAGCCTTCACACAAGGCCCGCAAGCGGCCGGGGCCAGGCCGGCACGGGCAGAGGGGATGGTTTCCCCAGGGCAGGAGCTGCCTTGACCTGCCCAGAAAAGCTCTCCTTGTCCCGCTGCTACGCGTCTCCACCCGGCAAACAAAAATTACCCCTTAACAAAAATCCCCACGGTGCTCCTCGGGTGCTGCAGCCTCTCAGCGGGTGTCCCGGGGCTCTGCCACGCCTGCCTGGAAGTGCACTGGGTGCTTGGGTGAAGAGAGTGGGTTTTGTGCTCCAGAAAGGCACTGGCCACCCGAGACACAAAACCCTGCTCTTGTTTTCAGCAGCAGTGTAGGAAGGCCTTGGAAAGTGGCAACTCACAAGGCAGCGATGCAGTCTGGTTTGGAACCCCTTTAATTTTAAGACAGTGAAAGGCGCATTATGTATTTAGCTTCAGATCAGGACGCCGAGCAGGCAGCCCGCATAGGAATCGCAGGGTCCGATATATAAATATTTAGACAGATATCCAAATTCTCAGGGCGTCCTAGAAATGTTTGCTTGTCAAGGGAAGTGGGATATATAACATCCAATTGAGTATATCTTTAAAAAGTAATGTTTCTGCTCAAGTCCAATGGTGTCTAATTCCCCCTGTGCAAACACTGGCTTTTAAAGTAAACACGTGTATAGAAGATTGGTTTCTCTGTTTTAAACGTTACTGTTGAATATGTACTTTGAAAGAATGAAACAAGGCTGCTAAATTCTGGACCTGCTATTAATCTGCACACAACTTTCCACTCTTCGCTTAAAGCCAGAACATTACTGTATAGAGGGCTCTCTTTCACCCTTTTTTAGAGGAAGGGGGAGTTTTTGTGGCTTCTCTCCCAAATCTACACGGGTAGCTATAAATTTCCTTCATTCTGCAGATTTCTCGCCAGTTCCATCGGCGACCTGATAAAATATTGTATCTCCCCCGCAGTGAGTCTGGCTGCGGAGAAGATCTCGTTCCTCCCGTGGCCATAGGAAGCGGGAGTGATGGGGAGGCGGCGCTTCCCCCTCGCCGGGCCGTGGGGACCGTCCCGGGCCGGGTCCTGCGGGGCAGCGCTGCGGGGCCGCGGCTGAGGATGCCTTTCCCTCCCGCAGGTACGCCTTCCACAGCTCCTCCTGGCTGGTGGCCGGCAAAGCTGACCCCGCCACCCCCGGCAGGGTCCATTACCACCCGGACTCCCCGGCCAAAGGAGCACAGTGGATGAAGCAGATCGTTTCCTTCGATAAGCTCAAACTGACCAACAATTTGCTGGACGACAACGGGCATGTAAGTGTTCCCGGGAGAAGGGGCTGCACCGAGGGGAGCTCCCTGCGCCGTGATTCCCGTGGGGTGACCCTGTGCCCGCGCCCCTCGCCAGGGGATCTGCGCCCCGATCCTGACCCAGCTCCGCGGCTGCCCCGGGCGGGGGACCCGGCAGGGTCGGGGCTCCTCTCTCCTCTCTCCATGCTCCGCCTGGATCAGTTATTGTCTCCTTGCTCGTTTTATCATTCAGATCATTTTGAACTCCATGCACAGATATCAGCCGCGTTTTCACGTGGTCTACGTGGACCCCCGGAAAGACAGCGAGAAATACGCGGAGGAGAACTTCAAAACCTTCGTCTTCGAGGAGACGCGTTTCACAGCCGTGACCGCCTACCAGAACCACCGGGTGAGGCAGCAGCGGGGCAACCGAAAGGGGGGTTGGGGTCGCCCCGGAGGTAGCGCGGGTGCGGGCGCGCCCGGCGCTGGAGGTCGGGCTGCGGGTGTCGGGCGGGGCGGGGGTGTCTGGGGGTACTCCCGCCTCCTCCTCCCCATCTGCTAAACCCATTCCGGGGCAGCGCAAGGAACCCGATAGCCGGGGAGCTGCGCGGAGCTGCATTGCTGCACGCCGAGGAAGCGACGTGGGCTCCAGCCCCATCGCCAGCTTCCCCCTGCCCGAGGCACCTCATTACCTATGTAAACCCGAGGCTGGGGCTAGTGGGAAAACTACAGGCTTCCCGCTGCGATTTGTCACTAACATTTGTTTGGATCAATTTGCGATTTTAGTGCTCTAAGCTCGTAGCTGTCTGTTCCCCCCCTTAATACAATTATATGTTAAAAACGAAACAAAACGAAACAAAACACCCCCACCCCAATCTGATGCGGATTTCTGGGCAGCAACTAATCCAATTGCTGCTTTAAATCGCATCAGTGTGATGTAAAGGGCAGGAACCCCAGCGGAGAGTGCAAATACGATTTCATAGCAGGGGCTTTTCAGCGGCGCTCCGGCCGCCTCGCTCCGCGCCGATGCCGTCCCCCGGGCCGGGGCTGTCCCCGAGCAGCCGGTGGCAGTGCCACCCTCTGCAGTGGCTCCGAGCAAGCCGCCCAGAGATCTGCTCGGGATGCTGCGGTCGGGCCGCACCTCGCCCCGGAGAGGCGGCGAGGCCACAGAAGGCTGTGCCTTTAAGGGGCTGCGGAGTCCCTCCCCGGCTGGCATTTGCCTGATGGCTCCGGACAGCTGCTCTTTCTCTCCTGCTTTCTATCAGTTTGACCTCTAAGGCTGGAACTGTCACTGAGGGGCTTAAAGTTTGTTTTTCAACCCATTCCGGAAACTCACAATCACATACTTTATCCATGGATTTGCTTAAATATAGAAAATGTCCTGCCTTCTCCCTGGCGAATTAAATAAATACATAAGTATGATTTATCCAGTGATTTGTCTTAGCTGCTCCACTGGTGACCCATATAATGTGGCATTTTCTTACAAGTGCATTTACTCAGCTTTTGCAGCCGACTCAGGCTGCCTCTCCCTTCACCTTGAACTCATATTAGGTAGCATTTTAGCCTGCATTTTCTAACAGAGAAAAGGCACATGTTTGTGTTCTATGGCAGAGCACATCCTGGCTCCACAAGCCACCTGGATCCTCTCTGTTACAGCCGGCACTGCTGGGTCCCCAAGCCTGCTCAGAGACACCTTGTCTGACCAGAGAGCTCTGTGTATCACCTAAATAATTTTCCCATTTCTCCTTATAGATCACGCAGCTGAAGATTGCCAGCAACCCCTTTGCCAAGGGATTCAGAGACTGTGACCCTGAGGACTGGTAAGGCTGTGCCTTTACTGACTGACTGCATCCCACTCTCACCACACACCTGCTCAGCTTACATTTGCACAACACCTGAGTGGAGTTTGGGGGACACTGTGTTGGGCTCCATTTGCCAGCTGGAGCTCACAGCAGCAACGCTCCAAGTGCTCAATTTATTGGACCAGCGACTCTGTATTACTACTTCCCTTCTTCTTCTAGGCCCAGGAATCACAGGCCAGGGGCTCTTCCTCTCATGAGTGCTTTTGCCAGATCCCGGAATCCAGTGTCTTCCCCAGCCCACCAGAATGGGACAGAGAAAGGTGAGATCCCCCACTGCTCAGGCCTGCCCATCCTGCTGGCCTGCACAGCCCGTGCATTGCATGTTTGGGGCCAGCCTTGTTCCCCACGCTGGTGCACAGCCCCACTGCTAACCAGCTTTGCCCTACCACCTATTTTTTGTCAAAAATAGCCACTTTCATAGCCTAGTTCATTCTTCCTCAGACTGCAACAGTCACTGTTACTGTACTTAAGCAAGCTTGCTGCTTTAAAAAACACTTTGCCTTTAGTGTCCCCTTTTCGACTTTTTGGCAACAAACTCAGCTTTTTAGGGAGGGATGCAGTGCTGGCTATGGGCTCCTTCTCACATTGCCCTTTTAATGTGCCTCGGCAGCACGTTCAGGGCTGACCCGCTCCATTCAGGAGCTGCAGTCAAGTCGAACAGCACCTCTGCCCATTGACTGCTTTTCCATTACCCAGAGCAAACAACTGCAAAGACAACCGAATGCCTTTCTTCCAACACACTCCGGGCCTGCAAAATAAAGGGAAGTCTGTATTTGTTTAGTGTTACACAATTGCAAAAATGTCAGGCGTGTACCAGCTTGTCAGTCACTCCAGCTCCATTTATCGCAGTCAGAAGGTCCCGTCCCGCCAGCCCCGTTCCCGCCGCTGCTGCACGCCCCGCTCGCAGCCCCGTGTCCCACACTGCCGGTGTGTGCCGCACTGACTCTGTGTCCTCCGCACTGACAGTGTGTCTCACACTGATGCTGTGCCCCGCACTGACTCTGCGTCCCGCACTGACAGTGTGTCCCACACTGATGCTGTGCCCCGCACTGACTCTGTGTTCCCCGCACTGACTCTGTGTCCCGCACTGACTCTGTGTCCCGCACTGACTCTGTCCCGCACTGTCGCTGTGTCCCCCCGCAGATGCTGCCGAGAGCCGCCGGGAGTTCGAGCGGGATGCGGCGGCCGGGACGGCGCTGCACCAGGCGGAGGCGGCGCACCAGCAGCTCATGTCCCGCGTGCTCAGCCCCGCGCTGCCGGGGGGTGGCGGCGGGCTGGTGCCGCTGGCCGGGGCGGGGGCCGGCCGGCCGAGCCCGCCGCACCACGAACTGCGCCTGGAGCCCGCGGCCTCCGAGCCGCTGCACCACCACCCCTACAAATACCCGCCGGCCGCCGCCTACGACCACTACCTGGGGGCAAAGAGCCGGCCCGCGCCCTACCCCCTCCCCAGCATCCGCGGGCACAGCTATCACCACCATCACCACCACCACATGAACGCGGCGGCCGCGGCGGCGGCGGCTGCCAACATGTACTCTCCGGCCGGGGCGCCCGCCGGGTACGACTACGGGCCCCGGTAATGCAGCCCCGCCGAGCGCCGGCCCGGCCCTTCCCGCCTTCCCCTCGCCTCCCGCCTCTCCAGTGAGCTGATTGGCCAGCGGGCCTGACTGACAGCCGCGCCACCCAATCGGCGCCCGCCGCGCCCCACGCGCTGCCCGCCCCTCGGCGGCCGTGAGGGCGGCGGTGCCGGCGGGGTCCGCGGTGTGATCCGCGGGGGATCCGCGGCTGCACTTTGATAAACGAAGCCATATGTCCTCGACTCCCCGCGCCTCCCTCCGCGCCGGGCACCGAGCGCCGGCGGGCGTGGGAGGCGGTGGGAGGACGGGGCGGCGGCAGCGATGAAGTGACCGGGCCCGCGGTGTTCCCGCCGCCCTACGCGGGCCGGGGCCAGGCTCGCCCTCCTCGGGGACACCGAGGCCTCCCTTCGCAGGTGGCCTTTGAGGAGGCTCTCGGAAAGCAGAGTTTAGCTTAAGGGAACGCGTTGAATCCTCACTGCCAGAACAAATTTCCCACCTCTCCTCCGGCCCTGTGAGTTCTGCGTTTCGCTGGGATGCCTTAACCACGACAGCATTTTCTGGAGCTGTAGAGAAGGGCCCGTGGCCAAGAGCACAGCCACTTACAGCTGTGTTTGTGTCTTGTTTTCACAACAATAGATGCAAAGGTTTAAAAACCAGCCCGGGGTGGGGGAATACCCGCAGAGTTTGGGCTGTGTGCTCTCTCCCCGCGCCCTTCCCTGAGCTCTTCTGCTCTCCCGCCGAGGTGCCTTTTAGAGGGACTTCAGGGTTTTTTCTCAGTCTGGCTCACCCCTTATATCTGATCCAAACTGCAGTAGTCACAAAGCACCCATTCTGCACCTACCTGCTTGCTGCATCCTCCCTCTTAATGCTGGTAAGTACTTTTTTCTTCTTCCTTTAATATCTTCCTTCAGTACTCGTCCCGTTTTGTTTAAAGGACGGTCCCGTTCATCACAGTTTCTCCAGTTTTGAATAGCTGGCTTGTGTTTTTGTGGGGTGCTCACCGAAGGCAGTCCCTTTGTGTTCAGAGCAGGTATTGAGCAGCTCGGCAGCTGTGTTGGTATACAGTATTATGAACACTTTTCTGATTTTTCCACGTGACTCTATGAAAAGAAGGGGGTTATTTTTTTTAAGTCCTCTATTCATCCATGTTTGTGGCTTTTCATTAAAAAAACCTTTAAAACATGTTCTTTCCCTTGTGCAGGTGGCAGTGTTAATAGCAATGTTTATTTTGTCTCTGGCAGTGGGCTTTGGGCTTCCAAAACTGTTTTGAAGGGTTTAAGAAGGGATACAGGCTACTATGAATATTTTATGTAATTTTTTTTCTGTTAAAAATATATCTGGATCCACGAAAAAGACTTGTGCAAGAAATATGTATTTTATTTGACATTTGCAGTGAATTGTGAGATTCTTAGTGTCTGACTAAACCATAATTATGTTCTCAGAAAGGTTGATGTATAATAGCCTTGTGCTTATTATTAGTCAGTGGGAAATGGCTCTCGGATGTGCTCTATTGCTTTGCCGCTGTTATTTCAGAGTTTTCAGTATGATTTGTTATCTGTAAACTGATTAGTGCCAAAGCTTTGGTCAAATGTTTAATGAAGTTGTTATATTTATTATTTCTTTCAAAGATTATGCAAACACTTTTTTTTTCTTAATAGTTGGAGCATAGGAAAAAAAGTGAAGGCAACCAAAGAAATCATATCTGCAAACAGTGTAGATACGTGTAGATATTTGTAGATATATGTAGATAATCTTATTTCATTTAAATTGAAAAGACATTGGACAGTAACATTTATAAATATTTTTCCTCTTCTTCCTTTTCTTCATTTCTTGTTTGATTGTGTATATTTGTCAGTTTGTCTGCTCTGAAGTATAAACCTCCCCTACAAAATGAGGTCATTGAAATACGGAGGGATTTTAGTCTGAGCCAACAGTGACTCTGTAGGTGATTCCTCCCTCCCTTCTGTCCCTGGTTGCCTGAGCTGCCCATGGTTGTGGTGATCTGTCACTGTACACCAGCCTGCAAGGTTGGGCCTCCCAGGTGGGCACATATCTGTTTGGTTTGGTAAGCACACAGTTCCTTTGAACACACGTGGAGCAGCCCAAGATGCCAGCACTCAACTGTGCTCATACCAATAGTGGCTCAATGGCCTTGTCTTGACTGTAGGAATTTTAATTTTTTCCTTACTAGAACAGAAAATCACAGAACTTCAACCCGTGGCTGTGGGCAGTGGGCCCTCAGGATCACTGCTCTGTCCTCTGTGCTAAAGAACCACTACGGCTGTGCTGGGGCTGACTGGGAAGGAGGGCCCAGGCAGCAGTGCCACAGCTGCAGTCTGAGCTGGGAAAATGGTACTTCTAACCTTGCCTTTAGGCCATCAGCATGCAAGGTGCTCATATATATTAGCATGCAGCATGTTAGCACTTCATTTCATGTTATGTTTTAATCCTTAAATCAAGATTCCTTGGGGCTTTGACCCTCCTTCCATAGCTATGTCCATCTCATGAATGGGAGTGTCACAGATATGGAAAGCTAAAAGGGTTACTTTTCTATCACAACAAAAAATCCACTTCAGACAACCAAGAATCCCATAACACTGCACATTGACTAGTAGAAGCCTTTTGAATAAAACAGAAAATAGGTGAAATTTTAATTTCAGGTTGCCTTTCAGCCAGTTAGTCAAGATATGTCATGTATAGGCTGTACCTTACCTGTGTATTGCAGATTCATTTGACAAATAGCTTTGTATGATTTGATTACATGTGTGGTTACCCTTCCCACAGTGCCCTTTGTCACCAAGGCCCACAGCACATCCTTGGGAAGGAGGCAGCAGCATTTCCAGGCAATGCTTCCACTTGTGGTCACCTCCAGTCACACACAGCACTGTATTTGGAAGCTGCTGGTAAAACAGGCCCAGGCATGGAGGGTACAAGCGCCCTTTGTCTCTTCCAAACAGGGCCAGAGAATAAATCAGCCATGTAGCTCTATTTTCCAGAGGTACAGGCTGAGTTTACTGATTGCTCCTGAGGTCTATGGATAAATACAGGATTAGGCAGGTGAAACAAGGTCAGCTTTGGCTTGATCACTTACCCCAAACACTGGGGATTGCTCCAGAGTTCCGAAACGTCTTTTTGCTCTCATTGGTTTTATTTTTTCCTTGCTAATGGATCTGACTTAATTCGGTGTAGGATAGAAGCATGAGGGTGAGACTTCTGTGTGTGTATCGTGTCCGTGCACACTGTTTACACCCTGCATGGTTGTTCCCTTTAGTCTTTCCTCAGGGAAATCCCAGAACTGCCTTGGCTAGAACTGTGAGGTTGGTGCCCGGCAGATACCTCTCAGCATGCTGGGGTGGTGTGTTGGCATCTCTTGAGTCGATCCCAAGCACCTGCACACATGGCCATGGCTAGGGGAGTAACTGCTTTGGCTTTCTTCATGTATACCATGTGTGTAGCAGTTCTTGCAGCGTGGACAATGACCCAAGGACTGCAGTGAGCATGAAAAGGTGTTCTGCAGGCACCAGGCTGCTGGGGCACACACAGTGTGGGTCTGCCACGAGTTAGGGGCTTCCAGTGCCCCCCTCCAAAGGGGCCATGGCTCAGGGCCACCTCGCCTGGAGCAGTGTCCTTCCTGCCAGACAGACCCCATTCTCTCCAGCGAGCGGATTTCAGCCTGTGGTGCTGGATCCCTCACCAAGGGGCCGTGGCACCTTCATCTGTAAGGACTGTAAGGAAAAAGAAAAGCAAGTTCACTCGTGCTGTGTAACGTTCTGTCAGTGTGAAGGGATCTCTGCAGCCACTGGAAACAAGTCAGGCACCCACAGGTCAGGTTTGGGGGGTGGAAGGTGAGCCCGGCTGCACAGAGGAGTCTGGAAGAGCAAAGGCAGCAGTACCTGCACAGCAGTTTCAGCACCTTCCACCAAGGAGCTCAAAAAGCTGCCGTGAGCCTGCTGAGCACGGCTGGGCTGGAAGGCGGGGGAAGAGCGTGTGTGTGCACATGATGAGCCGGTTCTTGGTGCTTCGCCTTCTGCCGTTCGGTTTTCTGGTGGGTTGAAAGCAAAGCAGCACGTGGAGGCCGCGGGTGCTTTGCCCGACCCTCCACTTGCGTGTCACGGGTGTCGCAGGGATGTGTGTGTGACAGGGTCACCCTGGGCTGTCCCCGCGGGTACCGCTGCCCCGCGGCCGCGGGCGAGCAGGAGCAGGAGCAGGAGCAGGAGCAGGAGGAGGGGGATGCTGCGCTCATTTCCCCGGCCCTGCCTGAAGAGCCGGCTCCCTCCAGAGGGAAGAGCCGGGCATGGCACGCGGTGGATCCTGCACGCGCGGAAAACGAATCCTTAGAGAAGAACTTTACCAGAGCTCGCAAATAGGCAAGCTGAGAGGAAAATACATAGATTTGTTTTATAAAGCAAATATTTGAACTTTGAGGCACACAGGCATAAATACGGAGGGGCAGTGAGCCGTGAGTTCGATTCGGGCAGCAATGGTTCAGCTGTTGCCATAAACTGGTGTTCTGAAGAGTCCAGTCTGCTCGTGTACAGGCCAGTACATGTGTATGAATGCAACGTTTTTCTGAACGTATGCATTTATTTTCTTCATTTAATTATTCTAATTAATTTGATCCTCGGATAGTTAATTTACACAGGTGTTTGGCACAACTGGATAAAAGTGACTGTCCCAAAGATTTCTGTTAGTGCCATTACCACGAGCACAGCATGTGCACTTTAAATGTGCTAATACAGTGGGACACCCGTGTCTGTGGGAATCCCATTAGTGTATCAGAGGTACAAATCTCCAATAGTGTTTCATCCTTTTTTCCCTGCCCTGTCAATGCAAAAAGGTGAAGATATACATTAATTTTGAAAAACACAGACACATCCCATATACACAATGTATGTACATGTATAAGTCTGCTCTCCAAAGGCCCACCATCCGTGTAAAGTACTGTGTGTGTTGCATATGCCAGAAAAAATGCACTCATTCCCCTCCATTAATAGAAATGACCTATTATAAATTTACCAAAGATACCATAGTTTATAAATTGGCCACATATGTCTGTGTAATATATTTATTATATCACATTTCATAGCATTTCTGTTTTATGAAATTCAGCCTTGAATTTGTCACATATGTTTTGCATATATGTGCAATAGTTGGCCAAGTATATCCAAGTAAAGTATGATAAATGTGTTCTTTCCATATGGGAAATTAAATGTTTTTCCAGATTTTAAAAAAAAGTTTATTAAGAGCAGCCTATACAAAATAATTACAATAAATCACTCACTTCTGTTTAGGTTAAAATTATAAATTTAAACTAGTAACAAAGTGATTAAGAACAAAAGCCAGAAAAGTCTCATTTAGGACGTAACTCTGCAGGGAGACAGAGCTGGACAGCACAGTCTCCTCCTGCCTGCAGCCCCTCCTGGGAACAGGCCCAGTGGGTGCTCCTGTGGGCAGGGCAGGACAGCCTGGGGGCCCCTGCTGTGCTCGGTGCCCGCCCCCAGCAGGGTGGCTGCACAGGTGCCCAGGGACTCAGACTGACATCCTTGGGCTGTAAGTTGCAGAAAGGAAGTTAAAACCAGAAAAACCAACATGTAAAACTGACAGAAGCGCTTTTGTGTGAGGTGTTTGCAGTGTCAGCTCTGTCAGTGGTTTCAGCTTGGCTGCTGAATGGGGGCTCTGCATTTCTGTTTGGTTTTTCACCCACTTGCTTTGTGCTTCCATTTTCCCTCATTCCAGGGGGCGGATGGTTCCTCCTCTCCCTCGGTGCTCCAGCCTGGCTGGGCTGTGAGCTCCAACCACAGGCAGGGAGAGCAGCACTGGGAGTGCAGGAGCTGCAGGAAAAGCTGTCCCGTTCCAATCATCTGAGAAGGGCAGAGGAGGGTGGTGAGAGGCGAGTGCAGCGGCCCCTTACTGAGCGCTGCCTTGCACATTTCTTTTATTTCAGCAAACATAAAGTGAGTCTTTCATTCTATTCCCTTTCCTGCTTGTTGTCAACTGCTTCAAACCAGATGGGCTCAACAGATAAAACTATAAAGCCTCAATGTCTCTATTTAGCAGGATGCCAGGTCTGCATGCCATCAAAATATCTGAGGCAAAGAAATCCGAACAGACAATACTCACCCTAAGCGCTCTGTTGAGAGCAGCCCAGACGCTTTTCAACAGAGGCAACGTATCCAGGAATCACTGGGATTTCCTATCAGCAGTTTTGTGAATTACCATCAGGACAAATGCCATGGCCATGTTCTCTGCCATGTTTAGAGTTATTACATAGGCCCAGCACACCCATCTTCTTCTTACCTGTGTCAGAATGTGTTTATAGTGAGCAGTGGGTGCCTGGAAAATCTTGCATGGGATACCAGAGCCATGGAGCAGAATAACAGCTCAGCATTTAACATCCTCCTTAGATTCCCTGATCTGGACATAATCAGGATCAATCAATACCCTGCTGCTGGTAGGAAAGAGAGATCACTGCTGTCCAGAAAGTGCCAAAAGGTTTCTATAGCTTTTTGCTGCCCTCATTTATGTGTCCTGGGAATAAAAACTAGGAGGAAACATCATCTAGCTGTAATCTGAATGTAATGTAACAGCTGTCTTTTTTTTTTTTTTTCAATTATTAGAATTTCAAATTGTAACAGAATTGTTAGAATTCTTTTCCCTTGCCATGTCACTCCTCTGTAAGGAGATAGTTAATGCTGCTCTGGGGTGGTTCTGCCGTGCTCGTGGCTGCATCAGGCCCTTGGTGCCTCCCACTGCTGTCCCCTGTGGCATTGCAACTCCTGCTATTACAACTCCTCAGAGCAGAGAAAGAAGTGCACACTCCCTGGGTGAGCACACCCTTACAGGTATAGACTGTGCTTTCCAGGGTTTCCTAGTGTTCCAACACCTTTATAAAGGATGCTGGGGCAGTAAAAGCAAATACTTGTGAAACTGAAATGAGCTGGTGTATGAGTTTAACAAGACAGACCTATTACCATATGGTTCCACTGGGTACTCCTCCTGCCATCCCTGTCTTTTTCCCATAGGACATAGATAAATACAGACAAGTTTACTTGGAAAAACTGCTCTAGCAGGGGGACCCAGGCTGGAATTTCAGAGTACCACAGAGCAGCAGAAACCCCCGTGCCTTCTTCCTTAGTCATGGCTGTCACTCCCTTGGTGGCACACGGGCTGTGCCTCAGCATCAAGCTTTGTGTCTCAGCACTGCTGTAACATTGTCTAGTATTAATCCAGGCAGTCATGTGCCATGTTTTATGTAATGATCCATACTTTCACACCACAGACACACAGCCAGAAAAGGAAACACATTGATTTAGCACTCGGTAATCCCTGTTTAATCCCCAGTCCTTTGGTTTACATCACTAACATGGCTCCTGCAGTAGTCAGTGTTCTATCTTTGTTCTTGGCAGACTGAATTTAAGGAAAGATTTATTAATTTGTAAGTTGGCTTTGTAGATGCATCTTAAATGTGCTAAAAACAAAAAGCAGTCCAGAAACCAGTATTGACTTAACTATAAAAACCTGCTCTTTTAAACTCAAACCTTTGCAACAATCCAAGCCAAGCTGCAGAGAGTAATTTATTGGCTTGCTGAAGCAATTGCATTGTATAGGGCTAAATTTAAAAACTGTCTCATTGCAGGCCCCCAGCCTGCTTCCCTTTTCACTCGTTACTACAAACACAATTAATCTCCTCTTTCCTTGCTCATCTACACTTAGGACTGCAATGCTTTATGGCTCATGTACTGATAAGAGAAAGGGGTTGTAACTAATGGGTTCATTTGCAAATAATGTTAGAGGGTCAGAGATCACCATTCATTGCAGTGATGATGAATATTCCATGTAATTGCTGCACAAATGCTAGTGTTTGGGATTTATTTCTATTAGTTTATGAATGCTGGTTGCTTTTTTCCCTCTCGCAGTGCCAAAGACAGTGATTCTTGTGAGGAAGCCTTTGGTAATAATTTAGCTGTCATCACCTTCACTCCTGAATCCTTTCGACCAGGTACAGGCTAGCCCTGTTCCAGAACTGACTCCAGCAGCTTAAGGTGGCTCTTCACTCACAGCCTTCCTGCTAAGCAAGTTAGCTGAAATCCTGAGTGAGGACCATGCTCATGGCACAATTGTAAGAGCTTTACATTGATTTTTTAATTTAAAAACATGTTAGTTTCCTAGATGCAATTAGATAACTGTATTTTACAGTTACAATCAGACAACTGTGTTTTACAGTCTATACAATATAGACTGTCCTTCCTGTTGGAAATCATCCTTCTTTGGGGAAGTCCAGGTTAGTTCCTTAAGCAGATAAACTTTAGAAGACTGTACTTCACAATCCAGCTAAGGCATTTAGGCTCAGCTCTAAATCATACTAATGTCTGGTTACTCATTTCAAGGGAACTATAATGTGAAAGAAGAATATGTTTACTGGGTGTTTAAATAAAATGAGTAGTGATGTAAAGTGTTAATGAATTAACTGTAATGTGTGAAAGTCTGATGTGGATAGTGCTTTGATAATGGAAAAAATAGGATGGCTCTGTTCTTGCAAGCAGCTCTGCAACCTGTGTCCTTCCTCTTGAAGCTGATGAAATCCTTTCCCTCTGTGTCTCCCTGCTAGTGAGATGCAGTTCATGCCCTCATTTTCAATTTGTACTTGCATGACTAAGTTTATTTTTAACTATACCTAATCAGACAAACATGTAACTCCCAGCAAAAGGCACTAAGCTAGATGTGACAGCACACAGTCATCTTCAGAGTATCTTCCAAAGGATTTGTAAATCTAAACATCCTTTATGAGCCTCCATAATTATTTTAGACACAGATGTTGACAGTAAATGCTGTTTTTCAGAGAAAATAGTATCCTCAGGAATTCCTAACTTTCAGGCTCTGCTCTAATAGTGCTGCTATTAAGGCATGGGGTATTTGATCCTTTCTTCCCAGGGGGCTGCCACTGTGCTTTGCTTTCCTGTGGGGTGAGCATTAGACCCACAGCTCCATCCCGGGGCAGCCGCCCAGCAGTGCGGGCTGAACACTGCCCAGGCCGGGTGTGGTACCAGACAGACAGACAGAGGGTCAAGTGGGAATCTCTTTGCAAACTCCCCAGGACGGGTCCCTGGACCACACACAGCAATGCTTTCTCTGATTATTTATGTCAACTCTGACCTGTTTTAAGAAAGAGGAAAAAGAACAAAAGAAAAGGTTTCTTCCAGCAGCAGGTTTGTGGAGACAGACCCTCACTCCACAAGGCTGCAGCTGGAGCCGCCGGTACAGGGTGAGCAGCTCCTGCTCTGTGTGGGAGGTGGATGATGGGAGGGGATGCAGCACTTACTCTGTGCAACTCTGTCTGGTGGATGTAATGGACACCATCACCTCCCCTTGACTCAGCATCACTCAAAATTAGGCTTTAACTCTCAGCTGCAATGTGATCCTCCACGCAGCTACTGAATAGTAAAGAAATAATCAAAGAAATACATTATTTAAAGTGTCATTACACTCCAAAATGTGTAAGGCCACGTTTTATTTAGAAAAGCCTGGCAACAGTATCCTGATTCTGTGTTTTAATGGAAGGAACATAAGGCTGGGTGCTCAAGGCTTTCAGTCCAGCAGTAACTCTGCCTGCAAAGCACAGCTGGATAACAGACCCAGACCTTAATTTGCATGTGTTTTTTCTGAAATAATTTTGCAAATCTTTGATGTTGCTGTTCACTACACTTTTGGTACCTCTTTCTTTGATTTCCAGCTCTTTACAGTGCAGAAACAATTATTTCCAATAAAGTATCAACGTTGCCCAGCCTGGCCACAGTTGTCACTGCAGCTCTGTGGCCGAATGCAGCAGTGCGATGGCGCTGAGCACACTGGGGTGTGTCTAATGTGCTTTAGGAGAATGCAAATGCTGCTGCGTGATTCAAGCAAAAAAACCCTTCATGAATGAATTTCAGCTTCCACAGCCATAGAGATGACAAGTTAATGGAGCCATTTGCACTGTGAGGACAAGGATTTACCCATGCAATTCCCCTAAATGTTAATGAGAGTTGTGTTGCCGAATCCCAGCCTTGCCATGCTGAAATTTACCCCTAACTCTCCAAGGAGAAGGGCGCTAATTGGATTGCTGAGTTTAAATCCTTCAGCTCGTCAGTCTGTGGAAAGGATTTAGCACTGCTCTGTAAAGGCTTTACATAGCTTTGCAGTGCAGGGGAAGATTTTTTCCCTTCCTTTCTTGTGATTAATTGTGAGGCTTGAGGTGACAGGAGACATAATGAAATTCATAAATGCCAAAGGCCGTCCCTAGTCACATTCCTGGCTGTTGGTTTAAGTTAGAAACTTGACAGAAGTGTGAACAAATCAAGGTTGTTCTGATAGCCTTTCAGTTGCAGGGAAGAAAAAGTAACTGACAATGAGAAACCACTGGAGGTGGTTTAATGGGTATAAATTTTCAAGAAAGAGTGGTATTTTACACTGATTCAGATTCTTGGATATATAAATGACTTACAAAGAGACGTGTTCTGCCCCCACCACAGTTTGAGGGATTCCAGTCCTTTTTCACAAAAGACATTGGCACAAGTTATTTCAGCAACCTACCAAAGAAAAGCTGTTGCAAAATCTGTAGCAGAACCCAAAGCAAATTGTTCTGTGTCTTTGCTTGTGACTGGCCTTTTTCTGCTTGTTATGAATTCCAAAAATCCACTTTCCTCTCTGGAAGACAAAACTTGCAGCTTAAACAAGCAGCATTAAGAATTAAGCTGGGACTCCAGCTTGGAGACAGATTCCACTACATCCCCATGTTCAGGTTTGAATCCCAGCGTTAGGAATTGCTTCACCAGTCCTGTTTTCCCAGTCCATGGCAGTGCAGAAGGTGTCACGTCTCGGTATATATTGACCAGACACTGATGCGGTGATCTTTGGAGCCAGCTGCCAGCAGCCTCTCACGGGGGTTTCTGTGATCTGAGAAGGACACACAATGCACAGTTGCTGTGTGATAGTCCAGCACTGCCAAGGGCTTCAGTTTTTTCCAGCCAAAGATCCTGATGCGCTGATCCCACCCCGCTGTTGCTAAAATCCTCTTGTCTGGACGGATGGTGATATCAGATATGCCAGCGTTGACAAGTTCGTGTGTTTTGTAAACCTGTGTGGAAAAGTTACAGATGAGTTCTAATGGTCCAAAACAGAAGAAAAAGGAGCCTTTTGGGACCTTAGCAGGTGTAGGTGCCCACCCATACACACCAGTGTCACACACAGTGTGGAGCTTTTTACCACGTGGTGGGTGGTGCGTAGTGAGAACAACTATACACAGAGATGGAAAAGTCCTTAACTCGAGCCTCCTCATCTCCAGCACCATTCTCTAGAAATAAACCCATCCCTTGTATGTTTTTAGTTTATTTTGCATTTAGAGCTATTTATTTTCTGTCACTAGTGAAGCTCTGAGACAAGGTTTTGAGCACCAGACCAGAGCTTTGCCCTTTTCTTCCACCTATTCTTACATGA
The DNA here is from genome assembly GCA_035041345.1 of Poliocrania exsul. Lineage (NCBI taxonomy): Eukaryota > Metazoa > Chordata > Aves > Passeriformes > Thamnophilidae > Poliocrania > Poliocrania exsul. The sequence goes on from JAWWLZ010000038.1 coordinate 6,556,234, forward strand.
GCTGCAACATTCAGAGCTAAGGCCATGTGTTTTCCCTGCTTCTGCAATACTCCCAGGGTGGGATTTGGAGCTGATGTTTAAACTACCTGCTACTCATTTCTACTACTGTGGCCCCCCCCACAAGACCCCCAATAAGCTCTTGTAGCATCTACCTCAGTCTTGAGAAAGGAACACTTCCAGGAACTGGGTTGCAGTGTCAGGAAATCTGTATTTCTAGTACTCCTTCCCAAGAGACTTTTATTTACACCAGATTCCAAAAGTAAATTATGACCAAGTTACTGATTTCAGTCTTGGAAGCCTCTTTTTACTCTTTGGAGAGCACTGGGGAACAAGTTTCTGAGGGGCACAATTACACTGGAAGGCATTTGGCTTCCTTCAGGAGGCACTGGGGCTGCAAAGGATTCATCCCTGGGAAAGAAAAGGTTTCACTTTATTGACAACAGTTTCTTTTGAGGAACAAAAATACAGCTTAGTATAATACACTTTTGCTGTTCTCACCTCAGGTAACTTGTATCAGTGAGCAGTCTGGCTCTGAGACAGTGTGTGTTGGAACAGCCCAGGTGTGGGCATGGGGACGCTGGCCCTGACCTGCTGTGATACACAAGCACAACTGGAAATGCTGTGCTCATGTCTGTCCTTAGGCCCGAGCCTGTGGCTGTCTTGTGCTAAAGCTCAGTGTCACCCAGGGCCTGTTTGGTGTTTGCTGTTCCATCTGAGCAGCTCCCCTCCTTGGAGGACATTCCATGATGCACAGTTAGTACAGGATTATAAAGAACATATTATCTGCAGACAATTTTAACCTTTACACTGGACACAGAAAACTCCAGAAATGTTGGTCAAAGTTGGTTTCAGGTGCAGCTGAACACATCTTGGAATCTTACAAACACAAATCCATAAGTAATTATTTTTCAACTATATAACAACTGCCCAGCTTCATGATCAAACAGCAAGAGCTGTGCATTTTGATGAGAAAAAAGGCTAATTGAAACTTGACATGCTTGTTACATGCTCCATACATTCCTCTTTTAAAGAGGACCCGAACAGTGTGTCTACAGCCAATTCAGAGTGGAGGACAGCAAGTTCTGCTCAAGCCTTATGAGCAGTGGGAGGCTGTATGGGGGCCTTTTTGTGGGGCTGCTACTGTAAAACCTGCCCTTTTTGTTAGCACAAATGTTCCAAACTCCCCAGGTTCGGCTAACACAGCGTGGCCTCAGTGGAATTTTTGTTGGCGTAGTGTCCTGGCAGGGGAGGATTTATTCCTGACATCACCAGCCTGGCAAATGTAAGGTGGGCCCTGCTGTGTAACAGATTATTAGCTAATGGCCATAGCCAATCCCGGGCGTGGTGCTCCCATCATTACTGTCAATTATGTGGGCAAGAGCCACACGGCAAACCCAGGGCGGCTGGGAGAGATGGCGTGTCAGCAGCAAGCTACAACTTGAAAGTGAAGCCTATAATGGTGATGCCTTTTGGCTATGGAACATGAGGGAACAGTGGGCATTTGTGCATCATCTGCAAATACAGGAGTGAGAGAGAAAAGCAAAACAAAGAACAACCTGCTCAAGGTATACGCAGCCAGGGGAAATCCTGGTGCCAGGATTTGTGCCATCCAGGGACTTACTACAGCACGTCACTGACTACAGCACTCAAATGCATACCAACATCATTTCCCAACCAGAAAACCAGCTTGTAGGTAAAAAAACAAAGAGGTAAAAACAAGTGAGCTGCTTTTAGCCAGCCATGACCAAGGCCACCTGCATCTACACCTAAAACATGTCCTTAAGCCCTCTGCTTATTAAAAAAGTAGCCAAAATAGCAGCAGGCTGAGCTTCAGCATTCAGGGGAAAAGCCTCAGCAACCAAACTAACAAAACTTTTATTACATCTTACAGAATTCTTTTTCTTGCCATATATAAAGGAGCTTCTGTGGTTACCAGATTTCTTAGTTCTGCTTTGTTTATTCACCTGCAGAAGCTGTTTACCTCCTACATTCTACCACAAACATCATCACATAATTACACTATCTCATCCAAATCAGAAGGCTCATCACCAATCCCACCATCTGCTGACAGTGATGATTTCAGCAACTTTCTTGTAGAAGACAATGCACCAAACTTTCCCCATAGCAATAAACTGTGCAGTTACCTTCATCATCTATTCATTGGCACACTGGAACATTGCCACTTAAAACAGAGCTGAAGTGCCATCATTGCATCATTATTTCTCCACCAGCAGATAGCAATGCACCACATTTACTTATTAAAACCCTTTAGAATAAAAATAATGTGCCACTGAGTGGCTTTCCAACATCTACCATTACCTCAGGTACCTGGAATGTCAGAGAAAAAAACCCCATCTGGTTTATATTATTAATGCAATAGTGGAAAAAAAATTAATCTGTGTCCTTGACAATCTCTAGTGCTCATATGAAAGATGCATTTTATTAGGGCATTCGTAGTTGCATGAAGCACAGGGGCATTGCTTGTAGCTTGGAATACTTGGCATTGAAATTTCTTCTGAGAAAAGCTACTGTCTCTCAGTGTGAGCTGCTGAGGGTGTAGCTAATCCTACATCTCCTGGAAATGAGAGTTCCTTGTGAAAAACAATACCTGGAATATTTCAGGTGAACAACTGTTTTTCCCATGAGTCACACCTGTAGCCCTGCATTAGGGTTAACTCATAACTGAAATGTGCTGTGAAGAACAGTGTGTGCTTTGAATTTAGGAAAAAGTTATGCTATAATTAATATGAAGGAACAACTTCCTCTCCACCACCGAGTACTTGAAGCTTTAAGAAGCCTCTCACGGTGCCTGATTTCTGACACCTTGGCCTTACAGAACTAGTCTCAATACCAGGTTTCTTGCTGGGATTGCTCACCTTCCTTCCACTTCCCTAAGTGAAGGACACCGGGTGCAGATGGTGCCAGCAGTGACGGAAAGGCTGGGCAAAGGGAGGGCAAACATGACCAAAAATCCAACAAACCCAAACCATGACAACTGTGTATCATTCTTGTGGCTTAGAACACCTTCACTCCTTGTTCAGAGTCTACAGTGCCTTCCTCACTTTGTTTATTACAGTGTTTATTTATCACTTCACTGTCACAGCCCAGATGCCCTCCTCGGTCAGTGCCGTGTCCCCCAGACTGCATTTCAGCCAGGTGTATTTGTGCCACAGGCACTCAGGGTGCTGCCACCCCAGCAGTGCTGGTTCTGGGGTGATGCCTCGCAGATTCCACACCTTTAGAGTGTCCCCCAGGGGATGAGGCAACACTGGATGTCCCAGCATGTGCTTTTCTTACTGAGCACCATTCAGAAAACGGCATTCACTTGCCACATTACCTCAAACAATCTCCATAAAAGCTGCAAGCTGAAACAGCGATTATTATTCTCCTGTGAACTGGTGTATCCACAGCTCTCTCCTCCAGGATGGTATTGGGCACACAGGGCCTGGTTCAGGTCCTCTCCATTGCTCTTGGGACAGCTGCCACTTCACAAAGGTTAACACACTCAGCAGTGGATGCGACACATGGGCCATTTTACTGTCCATGAGCCTTCATTTATGTGCTTCATTTCCACACCTGGTTAAATCCTCCTTAACCCTTGGCACTGCTGGAACCCTTGCTAAGGTTGTCCAGATAAAAGCAGTATTTCTTACTATTCACTAGCATTGCCTGAACTGGTGATTGTGTGACTCCTCCTAAACCAGCTGCTCCGGGTGCCACAGCTCAGACACAAACTGGTACAGCCAAGTGCCTCATTTTCTCTGTCTCTGCCTGGGCTGTCAGTGCCAAAGGAAACTGGCTGCCTAAACCTCTTGCCCTCTTAGTGCTAGATGGGCTACTCCGGTTCTTTTTGTTTGTGAAGTATTTCATGGAATCCTTCTGTCTTTCCCACAGTGGAAAGCCAGCTCTAGCCATTCAAGCAGAAACTTTGGAAAAGCAAACCTTTGTTTCTGATTTTTCTAACTCATTTATAATGTTTAGGACATTCCGAGAGCTGGATACTACTAACGTGATAAATGAAGATACAGAGGCAATGGCTTGAGTAATGCTGGGCCTGTGTGCCTGTTGCAACTTTAGTAAAACCAGAAACATGTGAGAGAGGGTTTTTTTCTTTTTTTTTTAAATCCTCACCATCTTTTGCTAAGTCCAGTCACATAGCACAGACATTCTAACCAGTCTGTGATTAATTAGCTAGAGATCTGCAACAACTCCTCTTCATGACTAAATATTTTTTTAGTCTATCAAACTGTTAGTGCAAAGTGGGATAAATGACACTAGAGGGCCAGTGATCCTGACCTGGAGGTTCTGTTGCTCATTGAGGCTCCAGATGCAAAGCACCTTTTCAGATGAGCCCGAGATCCCCTTGGCCTTCTCCGAGTCAAAGTCAAGGCTCATCACTGGCTCCTGGTGGCAAATGAGTTGGCTCAACACTTTTCCCATTGTCACATTCCAGAGGACCACTGATCCATCTTCATAGCCAGCCAGAAGCAAAGGTTGTGAACCACAGCTGAGCTGATCAAGAGAAAAATAAAATTGTTTGAGAAGTAAATAGTCTGTTAGGAAAATTACCATCCCCAGGTAGGTTTCAGTCCAAGCAAATAAATTAAAATGCTGACTGGTGTAAAAGTGAAAAAGCGCTTAGAATTGTGTCAAATCTTGATAATCCATCCAGTTACAGAAAGCATTACCAGGTAACTGTGTACTTAGGGGTTTATATCTCCATATCAAATTCTAAATTTTATATATATAATACATATCTAACATACACAAACATATATATACACACAGATATAGAACATTTCTCTCTGAAAATCCAAACTCTTGTCCTCTACAACACCTGAAAAGAGGCTGCCTGAAGTTTTCAGGAGCTTTACTTCATGTTCTGAACTTTGTGCTTCTTAATGCAACTGAGTTAGTTTCAAGCAATACAATCCCTTATGGGCACTGACAGAAGGGCCATGCTTAAGGATTCCAGTCCCACACTGCCCAGTGCAGGGTTCCACAGAGGGATCCTGTGCCCAAGTGCTCCCTGGGCTGGAAGGTGAACACTGACCCTCCCGCCAGGAATCTCTGGGTGAGTCACCAAGGGGTTAACGGGCGCCCGAGTCCCACTGTAACCAATCGAGAGCTATTTTGATTAATGATGTCACAGGCCAAAGGGCAAGACACCCTGGGCAGACACCTAATTTATTTAAGCCCCTGAAATAACTCAAAGAAGGGAACATTACTGGATTACATGTCACACTTAAGGAAAATATTCATCATAGCTCTGGCCAAAGACTAATGATCCCGTAAGCAGTGACTGGTTACAAGAGTGAAGATGCAAATCCCTAATGAAAAGCAACTAAAAAAGAGGCATCTGTTAATGCCACTTATTTCTTAAATAGGAGAAGAAACATCAAAATAGGCATTGGTTTCTCTGACCACCTCATGTAGGCACATCTAAGAAATGTATCCAGTAAGCTATTCAGATCTTCCCCAGCACCGTCTGCTCCTACAGGACTTGTTTGCTTGGTATTCAATTCAAAATAAAGGTAAAGGACATAGAGAATTAATTTTACTGGTATCACATTATTGAATGAGATCAAACTCACTGGCTGCCAATGCCATGACACAAACCTGCAGTGGCCAAAGGCTCACTGCTTCTTAATGGTCCAGGCTGTTCTCCCACTGGTTATTATTTGTTCTGGGGGGAGTTAAACTAACAGGGGATGGGTGGTCTGGGTAACAACTGCTGAGTAACAGCCCCGTGTGCTTCCTCGGCCTTACTCAGCCTAGAGAAGTGTTTGAATGAGGAAAGGGTCTCACTGAGCTTAAAAGAACATTGCCCCTTAAAAGAAGGAAACCAAGGGGAAACCCTTGGAAATGTAGGAAATCCCCTACATCATCCTTCTGAAGGGGTCTGTCCACACCTGGGATCTTGCAGGAACCTCCTTCCTTCCTTCAAGATCCCCTTCCCTTTGAAAAGGTAGGGAGCATGCCCTGGCTAGAAAGGCCCACAAAGCAGGTCTCATAATGCCCAGAACTGTGCATAATTTTTCTGTCAAATTTTTGATGTGCTAAAATACTGTAACATCAGAGCAATGAATATATGTCAAATACATGTGAATTAATGTTAACTTATCAGGTGGTTTGGATTAAGAGTATGTGCTTTTTGATACCAGGGAAAAGGGAAAAAAAATCGGAATGAAATGAACATTCCAGATTTTATTTATATTTAATAAAGGGTAAAACCTTCAAGGCATAACAAAGTATTTTACAGCTACTTTTAAGTTTTAAAAAAGCCCCCAGTTTAAGCATAAAAAAGCCCCACAATTGTTTGTGCTGCTCTTCTGTGAGCACAAGACTCCCTCAGAAAAGGTTCCATAGAAGGTGTAGCTGTCATTAGCCAGTGAAACGTGGTATGGATGGGCCGGGGTGGTTCCTCTCCTTACTCCAAACAGCTTTCACAGGGCTCATAACCCTCGTGCAGATGGGGGAGACAGGGGAGTGCTCGGCATTTTGGGAAAGGCCAAGCAAAACCTGGGGGTTTGTGCTCTGGGTATCTCAGCTTCGATTTGAAAACCTGATCTAAGCCAGATCTAAGATTGGTCTATTTTACAAACCAAATACTGTTTTCTGTGAAATGAAGGTGTCCCACACTTACATCTTCCTGACTTTTCCTAACCATATGAAGTGTAATATTTCAATGAGTACATGAACTTCAACAATGAAATCTATTGAAAGATCAGAGGAGTTCTCAAGCAGCGCTTCACAACAGCCTGCTCATTGCAGTTTCTGGTAACAGACACTGCTGGAGAGAAGTCTCACCATTCATGTTCTGTTGCAGTAGAAAAATTAAATTATAAATCATTGCTCTTCCTAAGCAGAACATTTCGTTGTTGCATTTGGATAAGTGTCAAGGAAGGAAGAAAAGGTGATCTGCTGTCAGCTCAACAAGGAATAATTGCCATAGTTTATATAAAGTAATAACTCGGCATTTCCAGTTTCAACATGTATTATTCTTGTTGAATTATTTTGTTTGCACCATTACACAACATGATGCCTTCCCCAAGGAGTGCAAAAAATTTAAGGGAAGACTATCCTTACTCCTGCAAATCCTACTCCACCCAATTAGTAATAGCAGGAAGGTGTGAAACTGAAGGGACAATGTATTTAAGAACATAAATCTTCACAAGGAAAAAACTCTTGAATGATCTAATATGTTTAAGGATAGACCTAGAAAAATAAGGGAAAAAGCACTCAAAAATAACAAAATAAACAGCTGCAAGGATTTTGCTGCTTAGGAGAAGCCAGTGAGGCTTAATCTACAAGCCTAACCTAAGCCTCAGTTGCCTTCTGCCCTGTAGCCCAGTTTGCCATTCTTGCTGCTGCTGGTGGGCTCTGCTGTGTCCCTGCACCACAGACCTACAGAACACGAGGGGCTCTCTCTGGCTGCAGCCCCCCAGCTCTCCTTGGACAACCACCCTGGGCATGATTCGTTCAGACCATTCTGGGGCTCTCTCCCTGTCAGCTTCTGTTTCAACTTGTTAATTTTCTGTGCCATAATCAACATCAACCAGTCTCTTAGGCAACCCACTGCCCACGAGCGCTGGGTTGGGAGTGCTCATCTCCCGGGTATGTCTGTGTTGCCCAACACAGCCTCTGTTCAGGAAGGGGAGCAGCTGGGGCAGCTCGTGTGCTCCTCTTTTATGGTTACAGCTTACTCAGAGAGCCACTTCCAGTGCAACCACAAAACAGAAAGCAGAGCATCACTTTGGTACACCACATGTAATTATCTGCCCTTAAGGGTATCCTCCTCCCCAGGCTTTTAAACCAAGTTGCACACATTTATAAAAGAGCAAACACAGCTGTGAGACTGTAAGGGATTATCTACACTTGCCTGGTGCAGTCTAGGAAGTTATGGTGAGTTCTCAAAGTCAGAATCTGCATGGAATAATTTACCTCTCCCAGCTCCCAGTCCTCTGCTTTATCCCCACTGGCAACAAAATTAAAACCTACATGAACTTAAGGATCTGCACCTGCTCTGCTTCCTAGAGGAATAACAATATTAATGCATGTAGAAAATATGGCAAGACAGAGGACTTCTCATACAGGCAACACAATTTTCAACACTGAACATTTCCTTAGTTATCTCCATCTTATTAAAAAATGTCCAGGAGACAGAAAGCCCCATTCATGTCATCAAGCACTGAACACTGATTGCATTTTTAGGAGAAACTTTGTTTAATAAAAGCCTAATCAGCCTATTTGATTTTCCTTCTATTTTTTTCTAGTCTTTAATTACAGCATGGGAACTGAACTGTGGCCTTTCCTACTTTTGTCTGAAGTCAGCAACTGAATTCCTCCAGATTTCAGTCGGTTCAGGACCTTCAGTGAAGACACAAAGGCCTCCAACTCTCATAGATAACATTTTCCACTGAAACCAATGCAAATTTTCAGATGAGCCTGCAGGAATTACACACTTGGCATCAGCTCAGATGGTCCTGCAGACCTGTAACAGCCTGTGGTCAGGAAGTTAAATGGGAGTCAGCTTTGCCACCAATTCTTTGGAAATTTCAAGCCAACCACCTAAACTCCTTCCTCCCTGTACTGCCACCTTTTTGTACATACTTGTCATTCACTGTTGGCAGCCCAGAAACATTATTTGCTAAGTATTCTGCAAATGTTGGGGTTTTTTTTCACTAACTGCTTTTATTTATCTTTTTGTGCAAAGTCAGTACCACCAAAAATATTCTGTTCCTATTGTATGTCTGGAATAGAAATGTTCATAGAGTGCTTCCTGGTCCTGAGGGCATTGAAGTGAATGTAATCTGCCATTAAAATCACTGTTTTTAAGCAACCCAATCATTTCTCATCGTTCTTAATGCAGTGAGAAACCATATCAAACAAGTGGCTTTGGTAAGGCATTCATTCTCCTCTTGATTGATGCAAAAAGTGTATCTATCCTAAGGATACAAAGCTTTCCCTCAGCATTTGCAAATCTTCCATTAAAGCTTGGAAAGCTCTGAAAGTTACATTAAGGATGTTCACAAATCTTTCCCCCCTTTAATAGTATAATTACTTGATTGGTTTGATAATAAATCAAAATCCAAGTGAAGAAAGATTCATGTGCTTCATATAAAATGAATCACAGGGAAAACATTTCACAATTAGCAGGCGCTGTTGCCTTACCTGCCACAACTTCAGACACATGGGCATGCCCAGCTTGGCACCCATCTCTGGCTTCAAGGTACAGACTGACGTCTTGGATGGCAGCTCCAGAACCTGAACCTGACATCAGGAAAACAAGAGTTGTTGGTCAGGCTCCAGGTCAAAATTCTGCTGTTAAAAACACAAGTCTTTTAAGGTGATTAAGGTTAGTATAAACTCTTCCAGTAAAAACTGTCTGGAGGAAACTGAGGAATGCATGCTAAGTTGGAGCTGTAGGGGAATCCACAGCTGTCTAAAGAAGTGCATTGTTTTAGGAGAGGCAGACAAAACTGCTCGAGTGAACACATCCTCTTCTCCACTCTTCCATTTCATCTGTATTTCAGTCTTCAAACAGTAGATGACATTGTGCACACAACAGAGAATACTGCAGACTGCTTAAGCTGAAAACACCTCCCTGCTGCCTTTCCTCTTTCTCCATCTCTGTTGCTAATTTTTTGGCTGTGATCACCTCTGGACACTTGCATTGTCTCCTCTGTGCTGTTACGGTAACACAGAGCTTGCACAGAAATACGAGCAGTGTATACATGCAAGGAGGATTTTTTATTTGCTGCTGACTGCACTAACAAACTGTAACTCAGAACCAGTGGCTGTCTCAGGCTGGAGCAGCGTCAGCACACAGGTATTTTTAACACAATGTTGTCTGACCCTGTTCAAAGCAGGGTCAGACAATGCTGTGTTAAACACCTGCTCTCTCTACAGAGCAGTTTCCACTGTTGCCTGCACTGACGGTAATGAATTATGGATCTGCTTTAGGGGGTTTTTCTGGATTTTTTTTTTAAAGATTGGGCAAGTCATTCCTCTGCCAAGGAAGTAGCTCATTTCCACCTCTGGGTGATGGCAGGCAAGATCAGGGGAGTTTGCCATTGCAGTTTGGCACTGGAAGGTTTTGAGTCTCTTGATTGACATGGCAGTGCCTCAGCTCTGGGCTGGTTCTCAAGCCTGCAACTATGGAAAAACAGAAGTGGTTGGGTAGCAAAACCTTGCTGCCAGGAATATGGCTGTTTCTCAAACACACACCTAATCACCAAGGTGATCTTTTCATTTAATTAAGTAAACAATGGTCTGCATTATGTTGTAAAATTAAATGACTTGAAACATTTGATAAATCCAACATCACCAGCCATTCTGGGCTCTTTCAGAAAGTGCAAGAGCCTGACAGTGCTGTTGGACAGCCCCAGCCGTGTGAATTTCCTTAAGCATCTGAGATGAGGTATTACACAAATATGGCTCCTCTGGGAGCCATCAATCAAGACCACGGCAGCTGCGATGGCTTTCCAATCCCATACCTTTAGTTCAAAGCTTGCCAGAACATCTTCCTATTTCTAGAGGCTGTCAGCCAGCCTGCCAACAGCCAGCTGCACTCTAGGACTGAGTACAATGCACTGCACACAAGGTACAGAACCCTTTCTAAAGCCACTGAGCAATAGGGCAGGAAACTGCTCTCCAGATTTGAGGAATAGTGACTACAGCCAAGAGCCATCCCGTCTGCAGCCCAAACCTGGGAACAGACCAAAGTTTGATCATCGGGGAATTCTGGTTCTTTGGAGCTACACTCGTAACAAAAGACGCTTTTCTCTCGCCAACTTTCTTGCTATCAACATAATGACCAAGTTGGCTGTGGCAGGAAACGGGCTATAAATATGAAGATGACCTGCCCTCATCTTGCATCTTTCATCACTGTCTCTCCAAAGGGCATTGCCTCCTAGGCAAGACTGAAACTGCAACTTTTACATAATAAGGAAGGGTAAGTGTGCTGTGATAAATGCACTTCTGCAGGTTAAAAGAGAAAAACCAAACCTTCTTTGCTTTACCTTGACTGAAAACAGATGAACTGGTACAAGGGCCACAGTTGGGCTTGCAAAGGCCAAAGGAAAACACAATGAGAAAAGCTTTGTGCAGAAGGCAGGCAGGCATGAGCTGCTGCCTGTGCTGGACTGACAGTTCCAGAGACTGTCTGCATTAAAAGTAACTGAGCCCTAGAAATAAATACTATTTCATATATTTTGACAACTGTAACCTAAAACTTGAAGTTCTGTGTTTATATTGGTTTTGCTTAACAGAAGAAAGATTTGCCTTTGCCTGAGGTTAATAGTGTTCCTGGGTGGCTAAAACTGGCCACAAGGAAACACACCCTTTCTCTTTTTCACATTAATAAAGCTTTTAACATGTTTCTGGCAAATTGGCAAGAAAAGTGCGTGTAACTCATAACTGGTGATTTAAATGCAATCATGAACAAATAAATGCCTGTTCAGATCTCATTATTTATGGACTGAACCTGCTTTAAGACAAAATTACTCTTTTTTTGGGCATCAGCCAAGCATAAACACTTATTAAGTCTTAATTTTAATCATAAGCTGCAAATGTACTGTGTCTCACACAGTGCTGCCTATTTGGAAGCACTGTAAGTTATGGGAGCTTATGTGAATTTATTGAAACGTGACACAGCTCTAATGCAAAGGTTCACACACAGAAAGGAACTCTTCTACCTCAGGGGACAGCAAATCATCCTCCCTTGCAGGGCCCAAGCAAACAAATGAGAATAAACCAGAGATGGGTTGTAAGGGACACCAGGGTAAATGTCTTCAGTTTGGGTCAGATGATTATTTAATTCTTCATAACCAGGGCTTCTCCAGCTGACCCAAGAATGTGTTTGGCAATTTGTTTAACTTTACTGAGCACTGCTGTAAAATGGAGGGAGTTCTTTGTTTGCTCAGAACAAGGTATGGGACTTGGAATGGTTGTATTTACCCGTGCAGTGGTTGTGTCTGCAGGCTCAGTTCTGTAAAAGGCTGAACATTCTGGCTGTGAGCCAACAAAGTACTTAAATGTGCTTTACTTCTGAATAATACAAGTTCACATTTTCTTGCAATACAGGCACTTATTACTTCATATGTATAAAATATGCAACTTTCAGTTTCAAGATACAGACCAGAAAAGCCTGTGAACTTTTACACTCATCAACAATTTGCAGTGAGCTACAATATTTCTTTTCATATTTATGCCCCTATTTTTTTTTCATAATTTTGGTATTTTGATGTCAAGCATTTGAAATAATTTGTGTGATGTTTTCAAATAGTCCTTTGTCGAAAACAAAGCCATGATTTTTACAAAGCAAAAGTGGAAATTGCCCACAAAGCTGTCAGTCAGTGAGTGCAGTGATAGTGGTATTAGATGTGGACTTATCCAGTAGGAACTGAAATGGACCCTGCAATTATCTCACACTGAGCAAACCTCTGGCCACTAACAGTAATTCAGCTGTTTCCAGCCCCAGTTCCAGTTCAGGAATTAGCCCGGGGTGACAGACCACATATCGAGTTACAAACACCTCCCCTGCTCTGTCAGACCCGGCTCAGACAGAAGATGAGCACCTCCACCTGAGCATAGACCTGCTGGCCATCAGCTCCCCAAAAGGACTCTTGTTCCCAACATTCAGCAGCACCAGATGAGTCTCCAAAACTCCTGCATGTGAAGACCAGCAGCAGCTGCAAATACTTCAATGTCAGACAAATCTCAGGCTGATGTCCTTGTTTCTAGAGCATGAGGTAGAGAATTCACTCATCTTTGTGGCAGTGCTATTAGTGGTTAGAACCGCCACAGGTTTCTTGTGCTGCCCTCCCTTGAGCAGAGAATTCAAGAGCAATGATGCTTCCCCACCTGAACTATCTCATTTCAGTAACCAAAGCAACGTCCCAAGCACCAGAGAAAGAGACAGCTCCTACCTGCTCCAGCCCTCTGGCTGCCGTGGCCATGAGCCAGCGCCCCTGTGCCACCTTTAGCAGGGAGCATCTGCAGAATCCCACGTGCTCCGTGAAGACGGAATCCGTCACTGCAGCCCGTCCCTCGGCTAAATCCCACAAGCAGATCCTCTGGTCGCGCCCCTGACTGTTACAGCAAAACAAATTCTCCATCAGCTGCAGGTCTGAGGAGGCCCAGGCTGCCTGCAGGGCAGTAACTCAGACTGAGTCTCCAGCAGCTCCTGGGGGTGTTGATCGAGGCTTTCATTACATGTGGGGGAACCCAGTGCCCCCAGGACCACCACCCTTCCACCAACAGTGAAACTGGCCAAGAGGGTCAAATGTTACTGGGAGGAGGGAGGGCCTGAGAGCCAGTCCCAGTTTGCTGTTTCCATGTGGAGAGAGTCATGATTGAGCCCAGTTAAGCTATTTTGTGTATGCATATATTTAGGAAGTCTCATGAGCATTTGAACATATTCACAATAAAAATACTTATATTTTACCATTGACTAGATCTAATTTAAAAGGAAACGAAAGTACACAGAGAGTGACACATGTAACACTCATTCACCCAAGCAGTGAAATGGAAATGTCATGTGCTGACAGCTGAAAGACAAACAACAAGACAACAAAGATCTCATCAGAGATAAATATAAAGCTACAGTTATTCAGTGGGCAACTTTCCCCAGCCACAGGGAGGGCACAGAGGGCCATCAGGACTGTGCATGTGTGGAGACACAGGAGGAGAGGGACTGGCAGCAACTACAAGGAAACACTGTGGCTAAAACACACAACCCCAGAGCCCCAGTGGCTGCATTGCCGAGGTGCAAGTGCAGCTCACTCAGAGTCCTTGGCACAGCCCTCCGTCCCACAGGCAGCAACACCGAGGAGGCCACAGCATGAATTGTTGCAGATTTACACCATCCCACTGGCTCTGGAACAAAGGACCACTGTGGAGAAGCTTCCAGTCCATAAACTCCAGAAGCACAGGATATCTGTCCTCATGTTACCACCTGGGCCAAGGAGTCATCAAAAATCCCTTATCCATGTCTTACTTTAATTAGCCATATCACCTGATGGAAGTATGAAACCAAAACAGAGGAGATGTAAATCTGCAGACTGTTGGGACTTCTTCAACATCAATACACTTCTACCTACTCTTCAGCTGAGTGACAAACTGACACAACATTTACAGCTCTGGGCATACAAACAATGCAATAAATTATTGTGATTTAGCTTTGGAATAGAAAAATACAAAATACAGGTAACTGCTGTCCTAAAATTGCACTGCTGTGTGAACTGTTATAACTATACAGCAGAAATAGAGGTATGGAAAAACTCAATGCAAACAATGCTCATTCAATATGATTTTATGGGGAAGAGTGTTGATAATTGTACTTCTGCAGATAAGAAATATAAATGCTAATCAGTTCCACTGTATATTATGAGATGTCTTCTCTAGATAAACATGTCAGAACACCTCCTAATCATACAGACACTTTGGCATCTATTCGAGATCACCTGTCTAATCCAAAGTACACAAATCTTCCCAACCTTCCCTTGCTAAACAAGAACAGAAGGTATTTTGCAACAAAGCAAAGGCATGAAACTCAGCATTCTTGCTCACTTTCAGTCTTCCACTTGCCATCTCTGATTCTTATCTTTCCTTACCTTTCCTCCCTCCCCTCCATACTCTTTACAGCAATCTACCCTGAGAACCAGCTGTGAAAGATTTGTCAACTTCAAACCCAATTTCCTTTACCCAAAGATCTCATGTGATCTCAGTGCAGTAATAAGGACACTATGGATCCCAAGTTGTTGTGATGTCATAATGTACACATAATAAATAAAGTAATTGTATCTTTTTTCCACTTTTTATTCTCATTTTTTCTGCATTTTTGTACTTCAGTACATTTCCATATGTGTTGGAGAGATTTTCAGTGACTCCAGAATTAAGACACTCCTTTTTTGGCCCACTTTTTCCCCCTTTGATTGTGTACCTCACAGAGACAAGAATAACTTCACACTGGGTTCTGTCTGCGTTGCTGACCTGAGCAGTCTGTCTTTGCCACCCATTGTCTCCACGCAGTACACAGATTTTCGTCCATGGCCATCCAGTGCTGTGTCCACTCTGTGTGTTTTCAGGTTCCAGACATGGATAAACCCGTTCTCAGACCTGGCAATAGGAACAGATGCTTTTAGTGTGACCACTGCATTCAGGTGACCAGTCTGATGCTTTTACTTTCTTTTGTTTCCAAAACTGAAGTGTATGCAGACAACACCCCACACCCCCAGCATTCACAAAATAAAACACTGTGTTCTCAAAGGAAACAACCAGTGCAGCCAGAAATCCTGGTTTACTCACCCAGAGAAAAGCACGGGGGTATCGGGCTCTTGGCCTGCACAGGAGAAGTGCAGAGTGTGGACTGCAGCACTGGCACCTCTGAGCACAAACTGTGGATCTGGAGGTGGCAGAGCCATCCCCCATCCCAACAGTGAACTGGGGGGTGAGAAGAAGACAAAAATATCACAAAGGGTAAGACAAAATGTAAGGTAAAGTGAAATGACAACTTTAAACAGATTCTGAGCACGACATTTGCTTTGCCTGGTCACTTTCCTCTTTGAATTACATTACTGAGTGTTATTTCTATTTGCCACGCAGTTCAGGGTAAAGCATTTCCTCTTAACACCAGCTGATGAGGCAGTCAGTGCCCAGGTGCCCTGTGCTGCCTTCCCTGCCAGCAAGGTGAGAGCTGGCCACGCACACACCTCTCACACACTCGTAAATACAAACTGTTCAGCTGTTCTTCCTGCTGCAAAAGGGAAGAGCCACACAATACAAGAAACTGGATACCCATAATTTCAGTGGGCAAGCAATTCATCATTCCATTTAGCCCCTTGGCTAAGTCTTTCCCCTTCCTCCCCATAAAAATACTACTGTGCTCTCCCCTCACAACCATTTCTAGAAAAGCATTGCAGTCAACATATCAATTGAAAAGAATTTCAGATGAGATTGGAGTTAGGATCTACACAAGATCCATTACTTGAGTGTTTGAATTTTTGGTTCCAAGCATGGTTACTTGAAAAAAGAAATGCATAATTTCACACTAACTTAGTGACTACTGTTAAACATTTTATTCCAAGGGGTTTGTATTCCCTAAAGGATCAATAGAAACAAATGCTTTTGGCTTCATGTCATTGATTCAAACGTGGTCAGGGTCAGCACAGAACAGAACAAGAGGCTGCCCTGTCCCACATGGGAAATGCAAAGGCCAGTTCCTGATGAGCTCACAGGGACAGCCCGTGCCATTCCCACAGGCAACTCTCGTGCTCTGGCACCTTCGCCAGGTACTTCCATTCACATGAACACCTTTGCAGGCAGCTCTGCAAAAGAATCAGAGAAGGATGAGGATGATTTTTCTGTGCTCTGACTTGCTGCAAATAACCCTCAAGACCTGTGCTGTGACAAGGTAACCAGCAGCTGCTTTGACTGGAAGTACAATTTGCAATTCATTGGAAAATGCATTATAACACCCAGTACAATAAATATTTTCACCATGGAAAGTATTTACTGCCTTATCTGTGCCTTTACTAGCCATGCTTTATATCCTTCTTCCTTTCTGACCTGACTTAACACAGAAAAGGGCAGCTTTTGCCACTACTTATCAACTCTCCTCGCTTTTTCCCATTCATGCATGCATTACCCCAGATTAAACAAAAAGTTTTCTAAACTCAGTACGGGAAGATGGGCAGGTGTTTAAACGTCTGCCAGTTCCCAGCAGAGGAACTGCAGACAATCAGAACAGAGCGACAGAGCTACGAGTTCCATGTGAAACAGCTCAGCTTTCCATTGCCTCTCTCAGTACCAGCTTTGGAATTGTGTTTAATGGATGCACTTGCTCTTGCACCTCATTTGCAGGTCTACCTTGAGTGTTTATGGATCAGTAATCACCATGGTATCTATAGGTCCTAATTAAACACAATTATCTTTTAGAACTAGTGATGAAACAGGATTCTTCAGCGTAATGTGCAGTTCTCTCTCACTAGCACTGTAATTAGGTATGAACATAATGAGCTCAGTGGATACCCTCCATGTTTTAGGGCCCTGACTCATCTGTTTTATGATGCTGTCAGAGGATCCAGACTCATGGCAGGCTGGAGGACATTTTCAGATTGTACAGGTTTGCCCCCATGGTGAGATCCAGCTCCCAAGTGCCCATCTGTAACCTGTGTTACAAACCTGTAAGGATTCTGTCACCAAGGGTCACCTCTGTGGGGCACTAGAGCTGTGTGCTGGTGCCCCCAAAATGCCACTTTGTGGAACCACGTAAATAGAAGAGCAGCTCAGGGCTGGCCAGAGGAGTGGGGTCCCTCGTCACAGTGAGTGCTCCTGGATTACTGCACCCAGCAAGGAAACAGAATGGAGTCAACCCAGAGGCTATCTGGGATTACAAGGCAGGTTTTTAATAGCATTTTTCTAATTACTGACACAGAGGTTTTTGCTGACAGACAGCAAGTGTGTGCGTGGCTGTGGGAAGGGTTTTACCTGGCATGAAACAGACGCTACTAATGCATGTCTTTACAGGGATGATATTTCAGAAAAATCCTCAGACCGGTTATAAGAGAAAAACCCAACTGAAAACATCTGAGCTGTAAGCAATTCAAGGGACTGCTGGCTCCTTGGAGCCTGGTTATTTCCTTACTTTTCTGCTAATCATATATATGAATCTGGAAATTTGGCTTAATATTAAACCTAATTTTTATTGAGCTTATGACTCCTATTCCTTCCTGTCACTCCTGGGCAGATGAATGGCAGTCTGAGTGTCTCATTTTCCTTCCAGCAAGTGCTGAACTATAAAATTGCATCTGTGCTGTCTTCCTTATCCAGGAGCTTGGACAAGCCACTTAACCCCAAGATTTAATTTCAAGTTCTTAGGTACCTACAGAAAGTCCCACGAGGTTGCAAATAGATGGAAATTTGGTGCACCAGGGCTTTAACAACTCCAAGAAACCATAATCTGTTCCTGTTGACACATAAGCATCCTCAAAAAATGACACTTACCTACCTTAACTCACCAGGTAGCTCAGTCTCCCTGTGTTACCTACAGGGATAACAAACACACTGTGGTGTCCTGATACAAACAGATAATGGTTCTACCCTGCTTTGCTAAGCAGACAGCTACAAACACGCTAAGTGGGATGAACTGTGAGATGGTTAAAGCCTCTGGGTAAGTTTTTCAAAAGTGCCTAAGTGATTTAGGAAGCCTAAGACTCATTTCCAAATGAATTTTCAATCCTGCATCTCTAGGACTTCTTAAAGTTTCACCCCAGGTGTCTGAAAATGAGTTCTCTAATTAGCACAGCATTTATTTTCTTGTTAATTCCACCTAGCCTCAGGGAGACCAATCTGTTCTTGTTAACTGGGGATATCTGCAACAAATTTAATTAAATTAATTTGCTTAGTATTTAGTCTGGTCTGAGAGCAAAATCTGGCTCAAGGGCTTGAACAAGCAAAGTACAACCTACAGAAGAAAGTTCATTTAAAAGCATCTCAGGGCTACACTGTATGTTTGTCCTGGGATATCCTCCTGCTGTGGCTCCTGCCTCCTGTGGAAGGAGGTGGAAGACACAAATACACAAATCATTTTGCTTATGGCAGCATTTGCTTCCAAGAGATGCAACACTTCACCATCACACTCTTGTTTCTTAAAAGATATTCCACTTATTTCTTCCAGCCTCCCCTGAGCAGGTCACAGCATCCTCCTTCGGAGCTGATGTGAGACAGACCAGGGAAAGTGTTTTCACAAGGTGCAAACCCTCGGGCTCCTGCAGAGGTTTCCAGGGAGGGGTGGAAGCCACAGCTGTCCCAGTTAGGGTTTCAATTAGCACACGGCCAAGTGCCCTGCACATTAAGTACCAAAAGGGGGTTTGTCTAAAAAAATGCATCTGCTAAAAGCCAGAACAATTACATTTCCTTCAAAATTACATTTTTCTAAAGAACAATTCTCTATTAATATCCCTCACAAATCTTACTTTGCTTAGGCTGCAATTAGAATAATCCTCAAACCATTTGAATTTCTGTGCAGTGGTATTCCAGTATCATCACTTCAGCAATCGATATAAAAAACTTAAGCTTTTATTCAATGAGAGTCATTTAAAATATGTAAATGTCAAAAGGATTACCTTAGAAAAATCTCTCAGAGAATTAAAAACATTAACAGATTCCCACAGGAAAAATTCCAGCAGAATTCAGCAACTCTCCTGTTCCCACTCCTGTCACTTGTATTTCTATCACACATTGAAGCAAAAACAAATTGCTATTAAAATATCATCCAAACACCCTCCTCCCCCTAACAAACCCCACAGTTCAGTCTGAGACACCAACAGCTCAAGCAAAGACAAGAAAAAATCCTCTTCTTTTTTTCGTTAGGCTTATTTAGAGTAGTAAAAACTCAATGGTAAAAGAGCTTTTTCAGGTATAGGACAAATAAATCTCTCTAGGCATGTCTGGCAAACTGATTTGGGACTGAACCCAGCAGGTGTGCAGACATAATTACTACTGCAAAATATCCAACACATCCAGGTGTGCTCACAAACAGATACATGAAATCCCTGTTATTTTTCTGAAAATTCCTACTCTACCAGGTGCCACCCTCCCAAAGGAAAAATCAGAGCAAGGACTGAGTTGAGAAAGATGTGACTAAATTGTTCTTCCCCCTTTCCAGGCTGTGTGTTGTTTTCACTCACACAAAGCCCTTTTCCAGCCCGCAGTTCTGTGCCTGCCCGCACACCCCACACTCCAAACACAGCACAGGGTGCTCAGGGCAGGGCTGGGCTCTGCAGGTGGGCACGAGCTGGGGCTGCAGAGGGGTCATGGAACTCACAGACCCCTCCAGTTACTGGTGCAGTCCCATTCCATTTGCAGTCTGCAGCTACAATACCGCGGGCAGCCCCTGCAGGATGAGCTTCCCAAAGTGTTCCCACGTTTCCATCCTCCAACCACTGCACACAAGGAGGTTTCAGTGGTGAGACCATGAACTACTCTCAGCCCAGGCAATTCTATGGCACTTCTAGGAAGAAGAGAACGGGAGTTCAGGGCTACAAGAACCCATTTAAGGAGTAGCATTTCCATTCATCGTTACAAGAGATGCCAGACAAATCCACACAAGTCGAATGAGTTAAAAGTTCACCTCATCTGACTGCAGAAGTGCCTTTTATAGGTTATTGACTACAAATGGTCTCAAAGCAGGTAGATGGTTTGGTAAACAATTCTTCAGATGTGCTGTGACAAATTTTTAAGCCCAGCTTTTGATTTTGCATGTACAAGCCAAAAAATGAGAGGGAACTGAACCAGGGAAGTCGGGAATACAAAGGGATGTTGTGAGACAGTCATCTAAAGAAATCTCCTTGCAGGTGAAGTCACTGACTGTACAAAGAAAAGCCTTTTGGGGTCCTGTAACAAGCAAACACACACAAAACACTTGGGGAAGAATGAAAATCCCAAAGCCAAGCACCCTCCTTTTCACACTCCTACTCCAGTTGCCCCAACACATGATCTGTCTGCTGTGTGCAAAGACAGGAACATGCACCAGTAAAAGTAAAACCAGCAGAGGCTTGATCAGAGGTGTGGGAGTGCTACACAAATACTTGCAAAGGTCAGAGCCCCAGAATATATCAAAATTCATTTGTCAGTGAAACAACAATGCAGCCCTCAGTTTAAAGCTCCCACTTCCATCTTTGGTGCTAAATTGAGATAGAAACTGTATTATACTTCTAGGATTTATTTAGAGCTGATTTAAAAAATAATTTATTTCCAGTGGAAGGTAGAAATCAGTAGAAATCTTTAAATCAAGAAACTGATCTCAAGCAGAAATTAGAAGTGGTAGAAATTTTTTATTTAACCAGCAAATATACTAAAAAAGCACCGTTAATTTTCAGAAGGATAACCCAATGCTTTCTTTTAAATTGGTTATTTTGCACATTACTACTTACTTACAACTACCAGAGATTAAGCACAGTGTAGTTGTGACTTCAAAACTTAAAATAATTATAATAATGATTAAAAAAAAAATCCCAACAGCAGACTGGGACCATTCACGTGCTTGTGCTGGCACTACAAAGTACAGTATCCAGATAGTGTAGATGGATTTCTGTCTTGCTTGCAAAACTCTCTAGTCATCAATGTCAAAGGGAATGCTGTGATTTATATGACCCAGTTTTACAATCCTTTCTTAGCTGATACCATAAACCTGTTGCCACACAGCCAACGTTACAGCTGACAACAGGCCTTCCTCTTACAGGTTGGGAACACTACACACTGACAGGGCTTTCACTCCAAATAGTCACCAAATCACTTCTGATGACTAACACTGACGGCCTGCTCAGAGAAACACTTCAAAAGTCCAATTTTGAGCAGTGCTGAGAACTTCCATTTCCCATTGACTTCAAGGGAAGTCAGGACTTCATCCTTTCTCAGGAGATCCCAGAAATTACCTTCTCTCCTGACATTTAGACAATGAAGGATGGAAGTTTCCCCATTTTAATTGTAATAGCCAATGGACAGATAGCAAAATTGCTTATCAGCAACTGGTGATA
>JAWWLZ010000038.1:6611332-6645614 GCA_035041345.1 Poliocrania exsul
AGCAGCCTCTGCCACCTACAGCAATTATCTCTTTCCTGACAATTTTGACACAGTGAGGCACAGCAGTGCCATAAAACATTTTTTCAAGCTAGTATGGCATCATCTGTGTGTGTTGCTCACACAGCAACACCATGATTCACTTTAAGAATTCAGAGCAGGGAAAGGGGGGTATTGAGGAGAGGATAAGAAATTAGCACAACCTCAGTGTCCCTTCTATGCTGAAGGGAATCCCTCTGTCATCCATCCTCCTCCTCCTCAGAGCTGCTTTGCCCAGCTTGGCTGCTCCACTGGCTCCCAGGCAGAGGCAATTCTTATGAAACTGAGAGGGAAAAAAAGCAGTGTCTGATAACAGTGGAGCAGATCTTTCATCAGCACAGAAGGCAGTCATTCCTTGTGGCAGTGGCTGGAGAAAGAAGATGCAATTAACAATTAGCTTTGGTAAGAGAAGACAAAACCCTTAAAACACAGTTTCTACTGCAGCAAATCAAGCCACAGACTCAGGAATTAATAGCTCCAAGTCTTGGTTCTTGCCTTCCTAGATACACTAGAAGATGAAAGAGAGAGTGAATTTCTCCTGCCACTTCATTCTGGCTAGCTAAGAATTGGGGCTTAGCCATGGAAAAGGGCCAACCTTGCAATAGTTACAGGAAATGAGAACAGCTTTGCAGCATTTCCAAGCAAATTCAGCACACCTTTGGATTTGTACTTTAGGCACAAGACTCAGGCTTCTTATCCCAGAAAACAAAATTGAAGCTTTTCAGTGGGTGTTGCACTATCTTTCCTTCCCATCCTTCTCTTGCAGCTCCCCAGTTTCTGAATTTAGAACCAAATTCACACAGAGCTCTAGGTGTGTCAAACAGGCTTTGCTTTCACAGGTTTGACCTCTGAGTTGCATCTTCCTTCTCCCAAGCTTGTTTAATAGTTCTGGAAAAACATGGGCATGCCAGTGACACTGTTTATATACAAAAGCTGCAGGTTTTATCTACATTGCTCTCTTCTAACCAATTCTCTTGAACCCTGTTGTAAGTGCAGCCCTGGCAACAACTGACCCAAAAAGCTGTGGCCCCAGGCAGCGAGTCCAAGCTGTGCGACAGGAAAAGGCACAGTTCAGAGGACATCATTCCTAGGCAGAGGTCACATGCATATTGTCAAGTGCTGCCTCAGAAGTATGGACTGGATTTTTAGCTTGGAAATTCCACATATAATTTAGATCTGTTGGACTTCATTTCCAGCAGAAACTACATCCATGTGTAATTATCTAGAGATGTGCCAAGAATATGATCAACTGACATAAGTATGAAAGTACCGTTCCTGGTGCAAAATCAGGTGTCTTCCTCTCCCTAAGACACCTTGCATGTGGATTAATTTTGACTCTTAAATGACATTAAAGAACCTTGTTCTATTATTTCACAGTCAACAGGTGCAGGAGAGCAAATCCAGCACAGTCTACAGGTTCAACATCCAGCGAGCCATTCTCTCCTCCCTCCTTCCTGATCACTTTGGCTATTTGTGCCCTACAATAATTTCCTCTTCTATTCTCTCTTTTTTTGCTTTGTCCATAGCACACTAAAATTATTTGTGGTTGCAGTGATTGATTTCACAACTCACACCTAATTTGACCCTAATAACTTTGCCTACAAAAGGGACAACTCCTTGTTGATCCAGACAACTTATCACCCTGTGAACACAATAAAAAGGCGGAGCTGGTTATCAGCAGGGAGATGCCCACTGGTATTTTTACAGGCAGAATGTCGGGAGGTCCCTTATCGAGTGGGGAGAGCTGGCACGCAGTCCAGGCATGCAGGGGGAGGCAGACTGCTCCCAGCCTGCAAGGCCACACAGTATGGGAAGTGGTGGCTTGAAAGAGGAGTGGAAGAATGACAGATGGTTTGTGCCTGTGCGTTTCTTTAGAGGACACCGGGGTCCCGCCATGGGAACAGCGTGGACAGTAAAGGCAGTGACTACATGTGAAGAGTGACAAAGCAAGTCAGCCACGGATGGCCCGTGGGAGGCCGGAGGAAATGCACCATTAGTCAAAGTTGGAGGGAAAATAAAATGCGATGACAACTGGGCCATTCATGTGCTTCCCCTTCAAGGACTGGCCAGACCCTTCACAACTCAAAAGACTCAAGTATCAGCCTCTTTTTCTCTTCAGCCAGGCTAATGTGCACTGGCAGAGACTGAGAAACTCCCTTGTCACTTACATTAATTCTTATCTTGTTGTTCTTGGCCACACTTCACTGAAGTACAGTGAGGGAGAGTGCTTCAATCAATAATGCAGATCCAAGGGAGCACCCCCCTCTGCTGTTCCAAGGGATCAGCTCAATAGCTTAAAGCAAATGTTCACCCAACTTGTGAACTTGGGAAATATTAGGACTTCCAGAGCCAGAGCATAAGACAATGAGGTGCCTCACCAGGATGTTCAAGCTCACACATGGACAGTTTCATCACTCCAGGACAGCTCTCTGCACTTTGACAGTTTGCTACTCATTTAAAAAATGCAAGACCTCAGAGCTCTCAGCAACCTCAGAGAGAGGCCTTGCATTTCACAAGCAGATTTCATCAGATGTTCCACTTTGCCACTCTCATGGAAACCCTGAGGCACTGTTGTCAGAGCCTGTGAATCTGACCAATGTTGTCATCAAGGAAAGATAATGCCCTTCAGATGGTCCAACAAAAATGGTTGGTGTCTCATTCTTTAACTGGGACGACACCACAGCTAAGGACAGGACTTACTTAGAACTGCCTCCTCTGGAGCTGCAGCATTTCCAGATTTGGAAAGTACATGGGAGTCAAAGGGAGATGCAAGCAGAAAGTCCCCAAATGTTCTCTTATGAATACATTGGACTCTTAACCCATCAGAAGGGAACTCACTCACTAACACTTAAATAGGGCTAAAAGTAGTTAAATAATATAGAATAAGCATCTTTCAAAAAAAGTGGAAAGTTTGAGGATTACAATTAAATCCCTAATTAAGGAAGAGAGCCAAAGTCCTGACCTGAAACTTTAAGGTATCCTGGATATATGCAGAATGAACAAGGACAGAAATGAAAGCAAAGTCTAAAGTGTCAAGATAATTCTCCTTATTTTCCTGTGTTTGAAATACGTCTAATAATAAGCTCAATGAGAAGAACAAAAATCAAAAGTGCTGTCATGATTTAATTAGATCTCAGTCTGGTGTAAATTAATAATAAAAAGAAAAAAAAATCCTTTGACAATCTGAGAGCACTTTCTGAAGTCCCCAAAGCAGCCTGCATTCTTTAAATGACTTCCTGCTATATGGTTAATAATCTCTGCTTTCTCCATTATGGGAATCATTCACCTAAACTACCCAAAGTGAACAGTGCTATCAGAGTGGGAACACCCTGCTGACCAACTACTGTACCTTACAACATCTTCCCCATTGTTCAGGAGTCTCTTGCCAGCAGAACATCAGTTGACTCCATTTCTCTGAGGAAAATGTCTGGGTTTCCTGATGTTTTCAGCTGTGTTTGTACAACTTGCTTTCGTGTGAAGTTGAAAATTAATGCACTTCCTCTTGAGCCTCTGAGAGAGAGGAAAAAAAGGAAGATTATTAAAATGAATAAAAATGCCAAAGCTCAATCCTTTGTCCCTGTTGAATCTTTAAATAAAGATTGCTGAGCTCAACCTCCTGCATAAAGGTAAAAGTTGCTCTAACCTGTTGCTCTGACACTGTGAACAGAATATTGGTTGGCTGCATTGTAGTTCATTCACACATTAGTAAGAGATAAAAATAAAACTAGCTTTCAATTTTGACTGTTTTGTTGGGAGTACATCCTGGAAAAATGTATTTGGGCCTTTTCTCACAGGCAGCTGGCAAAGAAGGCAACATTTATTTATTGTCTTGGTTTTTGTTTAAAGCCTGAAGTCTGCCTTTTTTCACTGTATTCTTTCCATTGGTATTTTAATTTACTGGAGCTGCATAATATTCTAATAGACAAGGACTGAAGAGGTATCTCTAGTCTTTTTGGTTTAGATTTGTTTGAGTTATGTTACCACCCAGCTAATTCTAACTCATTGCAGAGCCTTGGGAAAAAGAAGTCTCCTTGTCAAAGATTTAAAAGAGGGATTTGGCTCTTTGTTTTTATGCTGAAACAAGGAAGAACAAGCCTGATCCCCATGTTGCTTTAATGTAAAGGGAAGAAGGACAGAGAAAACCCAACTGGTCTGAAGGAAATGGGGGAGGAGGAGAGGGTGAGTATTCTCACCGTTCATCTTTCATGGACTATAAAGGCTTTCCTTAAATGAATGTATTAATATATTGGACATACTCTACCACAAACTGCTGAGACTTTTACCTAGAAAAGTTCCCCCCACCCCCTCCTTGGAGATGCTGGTTCTGACAGGCTGCAACTCCCAATACCTGTACCCAGCTAACAATGCACAGCACCTTGCTCAAACAAGACTGGTCTCCATTTCACACTCCCCCCCAGGGAATATCCACTTTTCATACTGTATCTTTCTGACTGATGCAATCAGATTCTGGAAACTTGCCTTATTAGTTTATATTCCAGCTTCTTAGGGAATGATGTTCATTTTCCATTGTAGGACCAGAAGATTTCAGATATGCTAGATCTTGTCTGTAAGAAACAACAGAAAGGTGGCACATGCAGTGCCATGCTTAGAAATGGACTTCAGGAACAGCACTCCTTGCTCAAAGTCAGGGGTTACAAAAACTGGCACTCTCCTAACTCCAGCAGGGCTTGAAGTGAGGTATTTTACAATCACACAGTGAATAAATAAAAGTGCATTTTCTTACTTATTCACTTGAGATATTCTGCTTAATTTCTGCACCAGTTCACCATCCTAATTGTTTTGTTCCTAGATCTGTGGTTTACTACTAAGCCTTTACTCTGTGATGGCCAAAGAGTTCCATTATATCCATTAAAGATTAGATCATTTTCTTTTGTTTCCCACAGCAAATAGGATCCCATTCATGTCCCAAACAGAATGTCAGTAGTTGGAATGATGTTTTCTTAAGGTGCATATAAGATTAAAGACTGAAATCAGATGCAGTGTTGCCAAAGCCTTTGTAATATGCATGTTTTTCATGGCAAGATGATTGACAAGAATTGCAGTAAGGTGCTGAAGGGGATATTTCACCTGGCCCATCAAAACTCAGTGTAGAGGATTAGAACTAAGAAGAGCTGACAATATTGACTTTGAGTACCACAACGGAAACATAATTAGTGCTTTGACATGTAGTGGACAGAAATATTCCATTTTTAAAAAATCAGTTAGAGTAATTACAGCATATCTGTTGCATGCTGCCTTGGGAAAAAAAAATGAAAAAGAAAAAAAGTCTGCTGTTTCCTCTTTTCCCAGTAAAATTCAAATTTGGCAGTAGAATAAATGCTTGCAAACCCAGCCTTTCTGCTGGAAGAACATCAGGAAAACTTTGTGCATAAAAGTAAAAACCCTCTCTTAAAAGAGAGCACACAGATCTGAAAGAATGAAAAAGTCAATGAATTTTATACAAGTTTACATATTGCAAAACAAACTGTCTGCACTATGCTTATTAAAGGCATATTTCATTGCCTAATCATAGATGTCTATTGTACCTTTTATGTTTTGAATCATAATTGCAGCCTGTTCCCCAACTGCAAGAATGAAAGACGTTTTGGCATATGCTTGTATTGATTCCCCTTTAACAAAGCACTTAAGACACAGACTTGCATCCCACTGAAATTAATGGCTAGCGTTAACTCTGAGTGCGTTGATGTCACTGGGATTTAGACAAATGGCAATTTATA
The DNA here is from genome assembly GCA_035041345.1 of Poliocrania exsul. NCBI lineage: Eukaryota > Metazoa > Chordata > Aves > Passeriformes > Thamnophilidae > Poliocrania > Poliocrania exsul. The sequence continues at coordinate 6,617,107 of JAWWLZ010000038.1, forward strand.
TGGGCACCAAATTACCTACTTTGTTGGACAGACAGGAGCCTCTGAAGAGAACCCTTCAATGTGGAACTGCTTTGGTTAGAAAAACATTGTGCTGTGCAAATGGTTTTTATGTTTTTATCAGAATGACTCTGCTAGCAAAGAAAGTGTATCTGCTGTGCTGAAGTATCTTTTCCAGCTCCTGGTCTGGAATAATCTAAATTGTAGAGACAATTTTCAATGAGTGTAACAATATTCAGTCCATGCAGAGATGGGAAAAGGCAAAACTTAATTGTACACAATATCTTAGCACTGAGAACAAGTTATTGTTATTATAATATAAATAATGTAGTATACTCAGTTCCTAATTTGTAAAGATTATTGTCTGTATCCTTGTTTGTAATTCTTTTTGGTTTGGGACTATGGGGCATGTGAAAATGAGTTACAAAACAATAATCAAGAATTTCTTACCTTATTCTCTTTTTTAGCCACTGTAACTAGCTATCCTAATTAGTTAGAACCTGCAATGAAATAGTACAGGAAATTAAAACTGATTAAAATGCAGAAATAAAAATGTCTTTAAATACAATAAAGTCAATATTCATTCTCAGCCCCAAATCCAGGGCATATACTGAGATTACACTAAAGTGCCTGTTTCAGAAGCTCAGCATTACCTGACTTAATGGGAACTTCCCATCAAAATCAGTGGATTTAAAGAAATAAAAGAAAGTTGAGATGAATTGACCAATGTTCTTCCTATCTTTTCTGACAGAGGACTTTCTCAAAGTTTTAAATAAATTTTGTTAGTAATTTCTCCATTAATTTTCCAACATTTTTACCTAGCAGTACCTATAGATACCAACTGGCTTTTTTCCAATGCATTCTTTCCCCTTTGTGTTCTAGTTTAAACCCCACAGTGAACAGTTAGTGTGGAACAGTTTAGCCTGTATAACACTCTGACTGCACTGTGTTTCAAGAGACTTTACTCTTGACTTGACTGTCAACATGCAGGGACAGTGAAAATACCTGTTAGATCTCATTAGCTGCAATAAACAGGAGAGTATCTGAAAACATACTTACCAAATCTACATGTTCTCTTAATTTAAATCTAAAATAAGAGGCCCTCCAGCCTGGAAAAATCTCCATAGTTATTCAGTTTACACACAGATGCAGAGGGATATCAACATTTCCTTATTAAAAGGTGTCAGTCTGTCTACTTCTTAACCAGACTTCAACCAAGAGAAACAGCATTAAGATCAAAAAATACATCTATTTTAAGCAGAAATAGTATGTACAAAATTAAGCAAATACAATCACACATTTACTAGAAAAAATATTCTTTATTCATTAATTAATTCACAACACAATAAATATTAGAATCACACAAATAAGGGACCCAGCGAAGCTCAGACTTGTCCGCACCACGGTGTGGTTTGACAAACAAATCCTCATCAGCTGGAATCCTGAAGCCTGACTGAGTTCTTAATTTTTTTACATTTTCACATGCAATCAGTAATTTGCAGTGTACATCAGTTGTTTTAATTAACATTAGTCAGGCTTTTAAAAACAATTCTTAAGCACCATCCCTGGTGAATCCTTCAGGAAAAAAAGCACAGTCGCAGTTTTGTCTTGCTGTTGGTTCTGGCACTGGTGATGGAGGTGGGAATGGATGTTCAGTGTTACTTCAGGGGGCAACAGCACTCCCCACAAAGGAGGAACAGAACTGGGCCACTGTTGGAGAGACAGGAACAATTTTCCTGCAGGCCACTCAGCAATTCTAAAACCAAGACAGTTCTGCTACTTCTGAGCACGAGGATGTGCCTGAGTTTCACACAGAGGACACATTTCCTTAAGATCTCTCTATTTGCTGTCCCACATAACAATTTTCAACTTCATGATGAATGCAATTAACTCATCTTTCCACTGATTTGTCTGTAGGGACAGACAACTGCTGCTGCTGCATGCATTGGTGGTAGGGCAGAGAAGAGAAGCTGATTTTGTATGGCTAAACACCAAAGCTTTCATTTATGGGAAACAAAAGGAACTATAGCAGGTGATCACTGGAAAAAATCTTGCATGCACACACATTACAGTTTAGTCAGAGGTAGATAATTCTCACAGCAAAATCTCTGTCAGGCTGTATCTCAGTCTTTTGAAAAAATAAGTAAACATTTTAAGAAACCCTAATTTACTATGAAGTCCTTTTGTGTAAACAACTGAGAAAATCAAATAGGGGGTTTGGCTGCATCACGCTCATAAGTCCTTTTTAAAGGAAACAATCTTCTGCATGTGCAGGTATGCACACATTTATATACAAAGTTTCATCAATTCTTCTCAAGGCAGCTACAAAATTCAGGCACTGTTTCAACTACACTTCCACTCAAAGTATTTCTCTTCAACTACAAACTTCTGGATGACTTCACAGATGAAAAATGGCATCAGCAGATCTGACAGGGAATGCCACTTGTGGTCAAACCATATCACTCCTTCCTATTTTATGGACCAGAAATAGTGACAAAAAAATCAAGAAACTTCATAAAGAAAGCACTGAAGATTTCTTTTGATGTTATAACAAATATTTGAAAATTGAATGTTATAGTACCAATGAAAGTGTACTAAATGCTGTTACATCATATTTATGAGGAAGTCCTGGTCCCTTTTTGTCTAATAGTTTCTTGACAGGCAGAAGTCTCACGGTAAAAAAGATTAAACACTTGTTATAAACCAACCATTTCTGTTGCAGCAACAAAACAGCAACCAAATTAAAAATAGCAAAGATACACATAATCATCAGACTGTTCTTCTAAACTCTGCAACAAGTTTGGAATGAAAATATCAAATTCCACAAATAAAACACTGATACCAGTTAACTGCAAGTTAACCTCAAGCTGATCCCTTCCTGTGGTCACTGTTCTGCTGTAAAGGCTGCAGGAAACTCTGTGACTGTGCATATCAAAGTTTTGCAACTGCGACATCGATTGAAATTCAGCGCAGTTTGGGTCGTGCTGCCTTTGCCAGGCGACCTCCCTGACAGGGCTCTGCAGCAGCAGCTTCACTGCCAGAGGAGTTTCTTTCCTGCCACAGCTGAGCCAGCACCTCCCCCTTCTGGAGAGCCCGAAAATCAGCAGGAATGTGCGACACGGTCAGGCTTTCTTAGTCGGGCCAGTACACAAAAAAGTTTGCAGATAATTATTTCATATCTTTGCTCTGAGTGTGACTATTTCTTTCCTCCATCGCTGTTTAATGTCGTTCCCTTCAGTAACGTGTTTCATTAAAGCCAGACCTAAGTCAATTCAGATCTAGTACCCAGCTCATCAGTGAGAAAGTCTTAAAAACAAACCAACAAAACACATCAGTGTCAGCCAGATCTCAGCATTCTATAAAACAGAAAATGCTGCATAAGTTGGATTATTAGTGGGTTTGATTCTACTTGTCAGCATTGCTTAATATACACTGTTCAAGCAGTAATTAGTGAGATGTGTCAATTTAATTTGAACTGAACTGAATTAAAAATTTCAGGAGTAGGCAGAGAAGTCACTGTAAAATTCAGCTCTTCCTTCAGCACCTCTGAACTCATTCACTCTCAGCCATCACCATAACGTTGTGACCAGGCTGCTCCTGATTAATCCACTGGGATTCTTCCAGCAGCAGCACAGCTTCAGTGAGAGGTGATTTTCTGTTAAATTCCTGTACATAGTACATTTTAAAGAAAAATCCCAGAGGTAATTGCTTACTTATTGTTACACACCCTGGGAACTTGTTCCTGCTGGTGAGTACAGAGTCTCAGCAGTCAATATTAGGATCAGTAATGAGCTATCCAAGCACTCAGGACAAAGTACCACACCAAACTTCTAAGGGAGGCTGTGTCTGATTCCCAGCATTTGTGTCAACATCATGAGAGACACCTCTGTCAGTTGTGCCAGCAGAGAAACCAGAAGGAAAATTGCCTAATTTGAAGATGGCCTCAGATGTCACTGGCTTCTGTCATATTTACATATAAAATACTGTGATTATTTCCTAGCTCAATTTTAGGCACTTTGAAAGAGAGAGATTTGTTACAGCAGGACTGCATTGGTTTTAGAATTGAGATGGTGCAAGGACAACTCTTTTGGCTGTGAGAAAAAGCTCACAGGGAGAATGAGAGAGATTCCTGAACTCAAACCATTAAAGCTGTTTCAACTCTAAGTGCCCCTTGTCATTACAAACGTATTTTGTGCTTTCTTTCCTTCTCTCCAGGGATGGTATTTAACCTCAGCACCCTGTGACTGTGGCATCCAAGCCAGAACGCTTTGTAATGTGCAGCTTGGTGACTTCCTCAGCACAGGTCGGGTGAATGCCAACTGTCTTCATCAGCTGAGCGTACGTAGCACCACATCTACCAAGAAACAACACAAAAGGAAAGACACACAGTCAAATGCTGTTCACCTGAAACAGCTACAAGGTCCTGAAACATCAAAGTAATTCTGCTCTTGTCCATTTAACCAGGTAGAGGAGGTGCATTTATTTCTCAGCCAATGCTGTCTCTATTATTGCTCAGGCACTTACCCAACGTGTAGACGCCCAACATCACAACTCTGAGGTAGGGAACAATTGTCACAAGAGTTGAGACAGAGACAATTAAGCAATTTACCCCAAGTCACAACTGAGCCTATGGCCAAAACACATGACAAAACTGCAACCTTCAGCTTTTCTTGTACATACATGTGTGATTCACTAACTCCAGATGGAAAAAAATGCACACACACACAGAGGAAGAAAATCTTAATCAGAACTGCTGGAAAGAATCTGCTGAAGGAAGTAATACCAAAATATTATTCCATGATCTTATAGAAAGTTGCTGGTGCTTATAATGAACATATCAATGTTATAAGCAGGAGAAAAAAACCCCTCTCATTTGAGAAGAAAAACAAAACAGAACAACCCACCAAAAAACTCTTTGCTAAAATCCCACTTGCCTAATTCCTTTACTTTTCCAATTACATTCTTAAGACTTTATGACTTTCCTTTGAGCTGCTATTCCTGGCAGGTCATGCTTTAAGAATAGGTGAAATGGCCCTAAATTTAAGAACTGTTTCAAGCTCTCTATGGAATAATGTTATCCCCCTGCACAGAATGCAGGGAAGGGAGCCAGAGATGCTTTCTGGTGTCCCCACACCCAAAAAAAGCACTGACAATGAAGAGACCACTGATGAGCTCAGATATTATTGGAGTGCTAAGTGGGGAGGGAAGATGAAAAATCATCCTTCAGAGAGGCTGAAGCAAGACCTAATACTTGACAAAGCAGAACAGCAGCTCTTCCAGTGAGTGTTCCCTGGCTTTGTGAAATGCAACAGAAACCAATACAAGAATCTGACCTGCTGAAAATCTCTTACTGTGGCTGAAGTTTTAATTTCCCTCAAGCAAGGCAGAAAAACACTCCAGTTCCATGTGCTTCCTTTTCAATGGTTATTTTGGATAAAACTTCAAAACAATGACATCCTAAAAAAATAGCTCTAGAATCTACACCACTGGCAATTAATGGGCTACAAACACATGTTGAAAATGTGTACTGAGGGTACACTGCAATCAGTGATTTCCAAGATATTCCTCACATGATACTTGTGGTCCTGCCTTCTTAATCCTCTCTGCTTTTCATTTATGCAAGTCACTCACAGCTGTAAGACTAAAACTGCAATAAAATGCTGATCATAATTAGGAAAATGAACCAACAGAACAACTGGGGGTGATTTATTGTGTCCCAGACTCCCTTCTTCAAAGAGGGAGTTAAAAATCTATAATTTAGTAATGTAAATACACAAATCAGCATTTCTGAAGATGTGAAGCAGCAATAAGAAGGGAAATGTAAAAACAAATAAGAAATAATTGTAGCACATGAGAAGCATAGCAGGAATTTTCCAGAGAGAACCCAGAATAATGCCTTACTCCTTCAAAGGGAGGGCTTCTCTATTACTATTTGAGCAAAATCTTAAACAAGATCAGATCACAAAGGGTAAGTTTGTAACTGCATTACCAGATAGCTCCAAACAAAAGCACCTCTCCTCTCCCACCATCCTACAGAAGGTTTTTATACTATATTTCCATTAGTTTATACCTCAGAAACATACAGGAATTCATGGAAGTCCTTGCTGAGCTTTGGAAGAGCAATGGCTGTGCATGTTTAAAGAGAAGATTAGAAAAAGAAATGCTTGGCAGGTGTAAAGAAAGGTTTCTATGAAAAGCACAAATATCCTTTCAAAGAAGTAGCTTGCAAAACTATATGATGATTTCCTATCTTGTGCATAGAATGCAAAAGAAGCCACACTGGAAAACACTAACATTAGTAAGTTAATGCACAATACTGTTTTTTTTGCTTTAACTATATCAAATGTACAATATATTTTCCTCAGTTGTTCCTTAACAACTTAATCCAGTATTACAGTAACTAAATCCAATCCATTTTAATGAAGAGCTGCAGCATTTTAAGTGAAAATATGTGCAATACTTCAGAGAGGTAACAAAAAGCATGCATTCTTTATAGTGTTGCCAAAACTAGGCAGCTATCTTTTATAATCTTACAATAACTTAAGAAGCAGGCTTTAGAAGCTGGAGACATTCTTTTGTACTTACTTGATTCCAAGAGCAAATCCCTGAATAACTTCGCCTGCATTTGGTCCAATGAAATGAAGGCCAAGTATTCGCTGCTCCCTCTCTCGTAAGCACACCATCTGAAAACAATACAGTGCACTGAGATCTTGCCTTAGAACACTTACAGATAAGGCATGAAGATGAATTAAATGAAACTGAAGTGCCCCAAGATCCTGGTTCAGCTGTTTATTTCCAGTGTGCCAAAAACTCAGGCACTTGCTTAAGTCGTACTGACTTCAATAGGTCTTACTCCTGTTCTTAAGCACTTTCCTGAATTGAAGCTTTATCAGTGTATTTCTTTCAGACTTCAGGGAGCCACTGACAACAATAATTTGTGGTATTGAATACTTTGTTGTTTGTCATTTGTATGAAATGCTCAAAATACTTTCTGCAGTCTAGTAACCAGAGCAATGTTCTTTTCCACTGAACAGCCACCTCAGCACTTCCCCAAGCCTGTGCAGTTATTCTGCATTTCCACAGATTAACTGCCAATTAGGGGACATTCTGTGCCTTTGTGATCCAGGCAGTGCACACTTACAGCACATGTTTGGTGAGATGCATTTACCACACTGGCCACACAACCTAAAAACGAGTCAAGCCTTGGAAGTACCAAATAGGAAGGTGAGTTAATAATATCTGGGAGAGCTGAGTCACTGTACACTTAACTTTATTAGAGAACCTGATGAAAACTTTTCAGTTCCTTTAAGGACACCATCTTGGTAATTACAGAAAGAAAAGGAGTCTCTGCATCCTCCCATCGATCATTAGATCATCACTGATCTAGTAAGTTCTGCTGTTCAGTAAAACCTTGAATTCTTTCCTCAGGAATGGCAGGAACAGCAGCAATCCTGATGTGGGACTTGAAATATTGAGGAGTTTTAAAGAAAAAACTCTTACAAGAGAGTTTAAAACACGTCAAATGCTTGTTTATGTGTATTTAGAGTTTAGAAAGCACTGTATTCAATATCATCCAACAATTATTATGCTTTTACTACTTCACCCTCAAATATTTACTTTAATTTTCATAATTCAAAGGGAATACATAAAATGAAATAGCATCACCTTGTTGCACTGCTACTTGGGACACTTTAGGCAAGCTATTAAGGCACTTACATAAATCAAATGTGACAAAATACAGTTAGAAAAACTGGTTTCAACTATTGACAATGGACATTTCTTACATAACAATAGAAATAAAATATTGTATCATATAATTGATGAACCTACTTATGCAAAAAGGATTGTTCCCTGATGTTGAGAAGAAAAAAAAATAAAACTATGGTATATTCTACTAACACTACACCTTATCTAAGATTCTCTGCTAAGGGCAAGTGCACAAAAACATTTTCACCACCGAAGCAGCTGGATCGCTCTAGAAGACAAATTTTAGGTCTGACATTTTGGTCTAAATCAGGAGCTTTTTGTGTTTATGAATAAGACTGAACAGTTATTTTAGTTTTTGAAGCCATATCATGAATTTTTTGAAGGTAACACTTTTGCCAAGAGACAGCAATGCAACTATCACAAGTAACCAGTTAAAAGCTTTGCTGGGAGAAGCAGAGATTGATCTCTATAGAATCTGAAATGTTTCTTAGGACCTTAAGAGCAGTTCAAAGATCGCATTAGTCAGCAGAATGTCAGTTCTGAAAAATGCTGTATCTGTAAAGCCTTTCCAAGATGCAATGGGATATGGAATGGACATCAAACTTTTGGAGTTACAATAGAGAAATGGATTGTCAGCAACAAAATATCTCATCCATCTCAAGATGTTTTATTGCCAAACAATCCTCCTGAAAGCTGGCTGTACCATAACACTGGTTTTAAGTTAAAAGCAAGTTAAAATCTCACAAAACTCACTTTCATATAGCATTGAGTTGCATCTCTTTCAGCCACTGTAAACTCTAAAGGTTTATAATATGCATGGAATACCTGGTAGGAAAAACAGTAACATTTTGTGTTAGAGAGTACTATTATGTCAAAAACTATTTAACATTAAAATGACAACTATTACATCTTTATACCATTGTAGAAAAAATTATTTATTTAAAACCTGTTCGTTATTTTAAAGAAAAAACGGAAAGCACAGTTAAGAGTTTAACAGAAACCTTTCTCAGAGAATCATTAGCTTAAAAATAAAACTGGGAAAAAAAATCATAAATAACATCACTCAAACCAGAGCACCAAATTAAAGGAAAAAAAACCCCAAGTATTTTTAAGCTTCTCCCAAAGGTTGAATACCTTGTTTACTGAAAATAATGAATCCAAGAATTTTTCCAAATCTGTAATACTGTACACCACAACACAACCCAAACTGTAATTTTTGCATTCTGAATAGTAAATTCTTAATTTTTCATTCATGATTTTGCCTGGGGCAAGTGAATAAGAGTAACACAACACATCTTTTCAAGGGTGACTTGTTTGAAATCTGTCTTGTCTTGTTGTGATTGTCAATCTTTTCATCGTGAATGCCCTAAATCTCATTCCTCCTATCAGAGGGCTGGGTGTGCCATAACAGATTTATTTCTCCATATACAATGCCCAGGCTTATTGCACCAAGACATTTCAGCCACAAAGGCACTTGGCAGCTTGTGTGGCTGTTCCTGGGGACTTCCCAAAACTTTAGACTACAGAATCTGAGCAGCAATTCTAACAATTAAAAGGAAAATAACCATTATTTAATGATATTGTGTAATTTGCTAAAATGGCAGCTACTTTAAAGCTGTCACATAATTTTAAAGGTATCAATAATTTCAAACCCACGAGGTAACAGTTCCTGTTGTGACCTGCTGCAATTCTACTGAAGTTCTGAGCACTCCTGGAGACACCAACTCCCAAACTGCAAACACAGTATTTTGGGGACCAAAAATGTTACCTGGCACAACAATGAAAATTCTGTCTGTTCACAGTGCAACTCTGACACCAAATAGAAAATGACAAATGTTTTCATACCTCAATATTATCTGATCCATGACACTGCACAGCTGCTTCTTCTGACAGTCCAACACAACCATATTCCAAGGGAGTGAACACTGTGGTGGGAACCTGCTCAGGAGCAAACACAGTGTCAGTGTTGGGCCATGGGGAGCAGATCTGTGACAGACACCAGGCCACTCCTGCACCACTGAGAGGGGCAGCTCTGTCACACACAGCCACTCTGGCTGCTGCCAAAGCTGCATTCCAGATGACAAAATGCAATTCCTTCAAAAATTCTTGGGGGAGGGGGGGAAGTGTAAGATTTTTATTATTGAAAAAAAGAAGTAACAACTCACATTGTTATAGTCCATCAGCTCTGAAGAGTGGCCAAAAAGGCGCTGAGCCAGCAGTTTCCCTGCAGCGATTGCTGTGGGTGTTAATTCAGGACGGCCCTAAGGAGAGAGCACAAAGCTTTGTTTGAACTGAGAGAGAAGCAGCATCCAAGGATTTCTCCTGGGACAATGGTCAGAGGAAGGCCAAATCTTTGAAATTCCAGCCTGGTAGCCAGGGCTTAAATAGAGAAGGCAGCAAAAATTTCTGTCCAAACATGCTTTTAAGTCTCTGAGCTCACTATCTGTCTTAATGGAGGGGAAAAAATGTCACAAATGTGTCAAATCTCTGTATCTTATCATGTCACCTCTTGAAAAGCAGCACATATTCACATGCTAACCATTCACTGCTCCCTTTCTCTCCATAGCAAGTCATCAAGAAGTTTGTCAGATGGTCTTTTCAAAGGGAGAACATAGTATAAAGCAACAGTGGGTTTGTAACTTCAAACCTTTTAAAAAAATTTGTCTGACACATTTTTACAGAATAACAAGCACAAAATGTAGCTATTTGTAGGCACTATTACTGACTTCCTATGTTGGCCCTGGACTGGAGCAGTGGAGCACTATTTTGTTAGTACTGTGACCTACAGGGTGAGCTGGTCCTGGTCCCAGGCTCTGGGATTACAGAGGGCTTGGAAAGGATGGGCACTGGCAAATAGAGACTTCCTGCAAGGGAGAAGTGCAGGGACAGCAGGGCCTGACCAGGACATGTTCAAGCCATGAGCCCTGGGTACTTTTATACCCAAACAGGACTGTGTAGTGTGCAAGAACCCCAACTCTGACTGCTGGCACAGTACAGAGATCAGAAGTCCAGTGCTAGTCTTAAAGAAACTGGAAGTTTTTGCAAATTGAAGAAAGGCATTTTCAAATTCATGTCAGTTACTAAGACTTAACAAAGTTCATATATCTAATTAAAAAAAATCAGGTAAGAGTTCATCCAAGAAATATCACCAAGGTGCTTGTCTGACATGAGAACAGAGGTCACAAATCCAGAAGGAATGTGTGGACATGTAAGAAAGCCATAACTGAGAAACACCTCTGTGGGACAACAGGAAAGCCTTGTGAGATGTGTGAACTTTTGATTCATAAAAGTCCTTGCGTATTAATTTGCATTTATGCTTTTATCTGTACTAATAACCACTTCAAAGTTCCATTGCAAAAAACCAAACCAAAAGAACATTTTGTATCTGATAAGAGAAAATACAATTTTAATTATTAATGAAGACTAATTTATTTTTCTTCCACAGCTCATGACAAATCTGAAAGTCTATTTCTTTCTTTTCCTTAAAATCCACCAAGTCATAATTTTTTAAATCCAGCATTTTGACTTTCAAGTCTGTAAATACCATCCACCAGATGAAATTTGCCATTTGTTTTCCCTTATACACATTTGCCTGAAACAAGGCTGCCAATCATTTCTGTAGCAGGAAATACAGATGTTGTTTTGGCATTCCAGAAATGAATAGAAGATTGGAACGAGAGATAAAATTGTGAAAGCACTGCCATGCATTCCATAAAACCCAACTAATTACTAAAACATCCATGCAGATAAAGCCCAATTTCTCATAAACAATGACTTAAAGACCTTTCTTGGTAAATATTTGAAATGAACATTCACTTTGCAGTCATGTGTAGAACTACTCTGCTGATTATTATGGATACGAATTGTTCATAAGAATCCTCCAATGTATTACACATTTAAGCGAGATGGCTCCTAAGAGAGTTTGAAAAGCTTTGAAGTAATGTGTATTTGTTCTAACACAACTCTTTTTGGTCTCATTTCTATTCAAAGCAACATACTGTACATTCCACCTTCTCTACACATCTTTGTTATAACACCCTTTGAAATATGACAGATGCAGAGCGGCCTGACCATACGATAAACCTCCTTCTGAGAGAATGTCTTTATAGTGTGTGCCACACTTTTCAACAAGAACACTACTGGAGGAAGGATTTTAACACAGAGAGTTTATATCAGCACTGAAAAAAAAATTTCAAACTAAAACTCCAGCTTGATCTTCCTCATCCTGATTACAGAAGATGAAAACGCTGAAATGCATTTTCATATGTCAGTTGACAATAATATTTTGTCAAAGCTTGAAAAATGTTTTTTTGAGGGTAGACAAACTGACTGATGTCTGCAAGATTTTTTCCCCCCCTTTCTTCCAAATGAACAGCTTGGATAGCATTAAGATTCCATTTGTCATACAAGGGTGCAACAAGACACCCACACACACAGAGTTTCCCATTTGTACCAGCGGGGTACGACTCCCAAACGAAAACAGGCACTCTGAGCAATCAGGAAACTCCCCTGCCCTCCTCTCACTCCCCTTCCAGCCAGGGCACTGAATTCAAACAAAAACAGAAGTCCTTGCTGCTTGGTAGCAATTTAATGTCTCTTCAGGAGGGAGAAGGAGGCTGGAGAACTACTTGCAAAATTTGAGCAACAGCACTTTATGGTAACAAAGAAACTCTGACAGGGAGAGAGCAAAGAGGAATCCTGAGCAGGAACATTGGAAAAAATAATCTTACTCTTACAATGACTCTCAGGGATCACTGATGCTCACTCACAGGAAATGAGATTCCCCTTCCTTTGCTCTTTTAGTGGGTCACACCCAGAAAGTACCACACCCCAAGCTCTGCAGCTTTTGTGGTTCATTGCAGGATGCACTTGATCCTCACGTGTGTGTTCTTTGACATTGGGCACCAACACAGAACTTTATTTAGTGCTGGTTCCCGTGCCAGTGACATTTATTATCTAAATTAATTCTGCTTAAAAAAAAAAGGCAAAAAGTGATTCAAGAATTCAAGTAAAATAAACTTACTTGCTTAGCAAGTGGAATTACACATTGTACTGGAGTCAGGTAAGACAGTAGCAGTAATTCCTTTTATCTCTGAACACTTTAGATGTATGAGTACTATACCATGATTTCTTTAATTCCCTGTATTGAGCCCATATGCAGATAAAGGATTAAGAGAGTATTTCTACAGAGCACTGACTCAACTCTTGTTTTTTCCCCAGTGCACTGGACACAGCACAGAACTGTGCTGCTGTTTTTAACACTTACATTTAGAAGTGTCTATTGAACAACTCAAGTTCAAAAATCCGCACTAATAAAGACAAAAGCAGGAAAAGGAAATCCAAGTTTTAACAACAAAATGAAAATGACAAATAAATGAAGACACAATTTTTTAGACCCAGAGTAAGAAAGAGAAGAGCATCCTGCCTCCAACTTTATATTTCTTACTTAACTAAATCCTCAAAGGGCAGAAGACAAAAAGCACCCAAAAGGAAATGACTTCCCCAAAATAACACTGCAGATCGGCAGCAAAACAAGCAATAGAATCTAAGCTCTGTCAGCATTGCCTCTAACAACTGCTTTTTGGATGAAGTAAAGAAGAAAAGTTTGGAAAGCAGGAGGCCCAACCAAGGCATATCAGGGCCGAGCAGGTGTAGGAGGTCACAGTGAGCACCAAGTGGACTCCAGGAAATATCCCAGAGCAAGAAGTGACAGGGCTGTTCCCAAGACATCATCTAACCTGTTACATCTCTTCAGAAACTCAAGAGCACCTGTAGGGTTTATACATTTGAGAGACTTCAAAAGATTTTAAACATGGCAGAATGAGAAATCCTTTAAAGTCTCTAAAATTTTGCTACATATGATGCTTGGATATTGCCACAGTATTTGGATTTACCAGACATGTAAAGCAGGTGCCTGCTAGGTCCTGATAGGAAGGCATGCCCTCAATTCCAAAAAGTTCCACAACAGGTGAGAGGACTCTGTATCTTACAATGCCCAACCTCTGTATTCTACACATTGCCCAAATTTCTCAGGAACAGCTGCTGATGGAAACATCCTCCTGTAACTGCACAGTTCAGAATCCAGACAAACATCTTCTATGAAGAAAACATATTAGAAGATGCCCAGCCTACAGTAAATACCCTCTTATGTAAAATGAAATTTAGCAGACTGAAAGTATTTGAGTGCACTTCCATCACAGCAAGACATTCTTGTTCTGTGTGGCTCTAGATTATCAACAGCACCAGAACAAGGCCACAGAATTCTGCCTTTTTCCTCTGTAATAAGCAAATTACTTTGCTTAAGTTATGATATTCCCTCCTTAAAAAGCAAAAATAAACCCATCCACACAACTCATGTTTACTTGGCATAATCATTCACAAATCATGAACAGAAGTCAAAAGCATTTAGTATTTTCAACAGTTACTTTTTCTTATTCTAGAGGAAGATACTTTTGTCAGAAGCATTTTGCATCAGGGAGCTGAAATGCTGTCTTGTGATTAGTCTCAATTAACACCCAAAATAGGGCAAATGGAATTACAGAACTCGTCCCAGTCACTCCCAGTGTGTTCAGCTCCCAAAGGTAAGAGCTGCTGCTCTTGCTCAGCATTCACAGGCAGCATGAAGTCATATGTCTAAAGTGATAAAAACATTATTAGAAAGATAATTGAAGGGATAAAGACATCATTAATAGCCTCTGACCAATGATGCAGTCCCTGATAAACATCAGCAATAATCTCTCCTGCCGAGATACTTCACAGGATCCATGTGAAGGAAATTACTGAGCCAGGTGCCCAGCACAAACACCACAGCTCTGCCAAATGAAAAAGTGCAAAACACCAAGATATATGCTGGGCATGACGACATCTGGGGACCAGTTATTAGTCAGGAACAAAGTTGGCTTCCTGTTATTGTAAAACAGTTTATGTAGACTCAGTACCTCAGTTATGTCTCCAATTGCATAAATGTGAGGAACAGAAGTAGCTTCACTGGCATCAACAATAATCTTTCCAGTTTCAGGATTTGTTTTCACTCCAACTGTTTCCAGATTGAGAGTTTTAGTGTCAGGGGCTCGGCCTTTAGGGGAGAAAAAAAAATAAATTTAAGTAAAACTACTGAAAAACTTCAGCAGTGTTAATCTAAGAAGCTGGCATCCTCCACTGTGGGGTTCCAAGAAGTTCAAGTTATTTAACAGTCCAAGCAGAAACATGACAAAAATTATCCCATACTGAGATTCTTTGTTTAAAGGAGCTCGATCACTGTTGCCTTTGCTCAGACTATTTACAGGAAGTTATCCTTCAAAAATACAGAGGTGTATACAGCACCCAGTGCAAAAAGTGCAAAACACACATGGCTTGTAATTGGTTGAACATTCTAAATTCAGTTGCCTAATGTAGCATGAACATACACATAACAGCTAAACAGCTACACTGAAAATTTCCAATGCACATTAACTGAATGGCACTAAGTGTTCAGTGTGTTGTGCATATTTGTTGATAAAATTATTCATAATGCTGTTCAACATTAAACATTCCTGAAGCCCTCTTTGCTTGTTATCTGAATACACTTATAAGATTAAAGCTTTCTTAGTTTCCTCAGTTTGGATGAAAAATTGTATTACTTTTGCTCCCAAGTCCTTAATGCTGAGTTACCTCAAACTCTGTATTTGAGCTATTTCTGTAGAGTTTAGAAA
Organism: Poliocrania exsul; assembly: GCA_035041345.1. Classification (NCBI taxonomy): domain Eukaryota; kingdom Metazoa; phylum Chordata; class Aves; order Passeriformes; family Thamnophilidae; genus Poliocrania; species Poliocrania exsul. The sequence continues at coordinate 6,632,502 of JAWWLZ010000038.1, forward strand.
CAGTATTTTAAATGCATTTAAAAACAAATGAGGTAAATCCTACCAAGCTCAGACTTTATTACAGCTTCCTCTTCCAATGATATCAAATTATCTCATCTTCAAAAAATATACCTTTGTAGTGTTTTCTGCATAGTTACCACTCAGACCACTGAAGTCTTAAAATTACACTGAGCTTTCTATAGAGTATTTTAGGAAGCAATTCCTGACCCAGAAATTGGAATTTTAAATCCTGTCCAACTTTTCAAATGTATTTGAAAGTTAACAAGCACAGGGAAATTACCAGGTTCTCCCAAAATTTGTAAGGACACACAGGATCATATAAAAAAATGACCTGAATATATCTAAATTAAGGAAACTTTTTAGCATTGCATCTGTTTTTAAGGCTTTCAATGAGTATGGATACATCTACATTTATAGGTCTCCTTTGCGTGAGTCATGATGTGTGTTTGATGTTAATGCAGAGCTATAGCAAAGCAAAACAAAAAGGGAAATGTGTTTTCATTACAAAAACAAGCTCTTTGATGTTAATGTAGGAAATTATTAAACAAAAGGAAAACCTGGCTTGTCAATACAGACCTAATTATATGTAAACATATGATTCACTGCTTTATACATCTGCCATATAGCCAGGCCCCTCAAACAATGTCACATCTGAATGCCTCTGTAAAGACTTCTGTGTATTAATTTCATCTGGTGAAACCAACACTTCCTCTGGGAGCACTGACTGAAGCTGTCGGCACTTGGCTATCTGTCTGTCTTCCCTCCTGTTGTCCCCATGGGATGTTGATCTGCTGTTCCCTCTCTGCCCCCTGCTCCCCAGTCCTGATGCTATCGGGCAACAAAAATAATAAACCTCCAGGACCTTATCTTGGCTCGGATGTGAAACAACTTCCTACCGTTGTATTTCTTTGTGTATTGAGAGTAAAGCCTGGGTATTCTGCAAATGGACAACTAATGGGGTTTTCTAGTTTCCCCTTTTTCCTGCCAGGCAGAGCCAAGAGAAAAGCTTAGCACGCAATGGCAGGCACTGAAAGAGGAAAAAAAGAAAAACTGTCAATAGTCATTTAAAGACCTGTGACAACAACAGATGAGTTTATCAAATCTGCAGGGTAACACTTAACCTTTCCATTCCAGTCTATTTTAACATGTGTACAGCTTGGTATTAATAGCTAAGAGTTACAGAAACCTGTGCTGCTACTCATAGTGAAATTTCTCTCTCCATTTTACTGCCTAAATATTATTTCTGAAAGCAAAAATGAAACTTTAAAACACTGAACTGAAGCTTTATTGGCCTTTAGCCCCGTGCTGGCTCACCTCCATAAGTCACAATTACACTTACTGATCTTGCTTCATCTCAAATCCAGTAGCTGAGGTTCATAATTAGACAATGTGTCTTGTTAAGTTTTAATGTCAAATTCAGGAAATTCTGATATTTCCCAACATTGACTTACTTGTATTATAGGATCAATGCTCACCATATCTCAGTAGGACATTTGTTTCATACCTGTAACCCCCAAGTGTTTTTACATTTCCAGCTTCAAGAAAGTGTGACTTTAAAGCTGATCTCTAAGATCCAGAGGACACCACCTACACCAAATCCCACCAGGCACACAACCTCCATCCTTCCCCTAAAATCAGCACATGTGCTTTTATTGTAAACATGTCCACTGCCCTCAGACTACCAATAAATAGACAGGTATGATTGTTCACAAGATTGGTTTTTATTCAAAACAACCAAATATTATGCCAGACATTCAGAAGAAAGGTGCAACTGAAATCTGACCCTTAAAAACGTTACCTGCCTCCTGCACTTCTTATACAGCACAATCTCATCTTCAATATACCCACAGAATTACCACGTGGCTGTGAAAACCACACAGACCCCTGTGCTTGCAGTGTCTGTCCCCATTTGCTTTTTAAAAGAAAAAACAGCTTTAGGATCTGCTTTTGTAAAATCTAAGACCATGGTTCCCTAAGGGGGCTGCCAGCCAGTTTATCTACAGAGTGACAGGAGACTGGTTGAAGCACCAGCTCAGCCCGTGCTGGCCTGGCTGTGCTGTGGCACTGCTGTCCCATCACCTGCCCAGGGGCTCTGCTGATCACACCTGCCACAGGGGAAGGCACTGCCAGGCTGCTCTGACCTTCAGGTGCAGGACCTTCAGCAGCAGACACTGAAGCAGCTAAACTAGGAAGAAACCAAAGGAATAGGCATAGTCAGGTAAGCAGCAGCAGTAAATGAGTGATAGCACACTCTTGCATCCAGTAAGATTTCCCAGGGTGATAAAGGTGCAGCTGACAGCAGAATTTTATAATGGTCTGCCACAGTTTCTCAGTCACAGAAGCTGGAATGTCTGTTTGCCTCCCAGCATCTGAAAAATCCAAACTGGGGCCAATCATGCATTTTATTGCAGATGGGCACTGTGAGGATTCTGCAGGGTGACAGGATAGTTCTTCTGGAATAAAGCCCAATTGTCATCTCCACTTTTTCCCTATACATTGGCATTTTGACACATCACTTCATAACTTTATCCAATCTGACCTCAGCCTGACCTTAATCAAAATCTCCCCTGTGTTCCCAGTCTTGGTACTACTGTCCCTCACCTTGTTCAGGGTGCCTGACACACCCCCAAATTAGTTTCAAGACCACTCTCCTTTCCTCATTCAAATACCTTCTCAAACCACAAAGTGTTCACTAAAACACAGCCAGCTGATAATGACTAATAAAAACCAATTCATTGTAACTACTGTTCAGATTACAAGAAAATACTGACTAAAGTAACATGGGTAAAAAACCCATTCAGAGCTCTTATCACATTGATAGCAGTGAGCACCAATTTTACAAGGATGCTTTTGAACTTTACTTCCATTTTGATAAACTTCCAGCAAGCCTGCCACAGTTTGAAAAACAATCTGGCCCTCAGTCAGTGCTGGGGCAGTAACAGGTTCTGTGCCAAGTTCTGCTCTCTGTACTCTCTCCTGTAGCACTAACACTTGTTGCCATCTCAGCAGAAAGCTTGGCGTGCCCTCACTAAACATCCCACTGCCATCCACTGTAGGTGTGAAGTTCCTTGTTTCTGGAGACACAGCAACTCAATCCTACTCAAAAAACAACAGCAAAAGCAACTCCAAGTGACACAAAGTCAACTGAAAACCTGACAGCACAGGACAGACTTCTAACACTTCTACTTGCTTTGTTCTCCAGCTCCTCCACAAGGTACAGTGGGTTGGGAACACCTTCTGAGAAGAAAACTACAGTTCACTCTTATGTTTATTCTCCCACACTAAGCTTGCTTTAATAAAAGGTTTTTCTTAAAGGATGGTTCTGTAGCCTCAAAAAGCAGCACCCAACCACCCCTCCCTACTGACAGAACTCGTATTCTGCACAAACTGTTAGTAACTGTACTGGCTTCAAGGAATTACTGCAAAGCATTTTCCACCATTTTAAAATCTATTTATAATATCATTCAGGTGAAGGTTAGCCATCACCTACCAACTTAAATAGCACCTTAGTGCTGAAATAATTCTGAATCCAAAACCTTCACATGCAGATTAGAGGCAAAGCCTACTATTCAACTTTTCCTCAACACAAATAAGATTTTTGTAGTTACAAGCAGGTAAAATAAGTAGCATAAAAAAGAGTTAGGCTCAAAGTTTATGGGTGGGTTAAACAAACAAAGGGAAAAGTACCATCCGGGTCTCTTGCAATGCAAACAAATGACTTGCACATTAAAAATAGTCTGACTGAGTGTCATTAAAACTAGATATGGGGGAAAAAAACCTAAAAGCACTGGCTGATGTAATGGGAATGACAATTTTTGTTAGGATTGCAGAAACCATATCTTACCAAGACAGTAATGAATTTAAATTAATAAGAGAGACAGACATGGGAAGCCCAGAACAAAGACCCAGAGCCTCAGCAAACCACATCACATTAGGGCTGTCTGAGATCAACCAAGGTGCATTATTTTACAGTTCAAAGGTTAAAAACTGGATGGCAAGATTTTGTTTGCCAGGACAAACCCAAAGCCCATCCCCTTTTTCTGTAGGGGCTGGCAGAGAGATGCCCACAGGAGATCACAGCAGTTTTATTCTACCATCTGGGACTTTTCAAAGAAAATCTCCAAACAAAATTTCTGTTTCCCTCGTTAATCCAAACCAGTTTGGTTGTAAGACTTGAAGAAAACTACTATTAAAAAACAGTTATGTACTTAACCCTTTGTTGATATTGAACAGCAATGATCTTATTTTAGTGCATGACAAAATAAATCTGCCAGATCTCCAGTGTGACCCAAAGCACGTGATGTGCAACACCTGATACCTGTTCAGCTTTACACTGAGCTGAAGCTGTAATTCTTTTTTAAAGCAAAGATGATATTGTTTCAAAGACACACTGGCATTCCTCTAATCTTACAGACACAGCAGAACTTGAGAATGGTTGTTCCACTGCTCTCAACAGGGAGAAAACTCTTTTTGTAAAGCTAAACTTAAAATCCACTGCTGGTCATGGCTCTGGCTGTTAACAGTTTCCTCACACACTGCCTCACATTCTCTGCCAAACTAATTCCAGGATATTTTGTAAATACCTGCTTAGTTTAATCACCAATTCAATGTTGCTCCTCTACATAGTAAGACCCCATTAGAGATGAGTCTTTCTCAGTATCTTTGTGAATAATCAAATTTCAGTTACAGCACTGGTCTATTGCAAATACAAATGGAAATACTACTCACCAACTCTTTTTATGTATTAGCTGTTTTCAACTGCAGCATTCAATCCACAGGTTTCAATACCTGAAACAAACCCACCCTACAAAGCCTGATCTGCACCTTCATCCTGCAGCTCAGCACCTGCACCTGTTTACAAAGGTGTTGATCTCTACCCTTTTCCATGGACAAGGACCCCATTTTCACTCTGTACCTGCATAAAGCTACCTTTGCTTTGTAGCTCAGGTGCATTTGCCATCTAACATAGGCATTTTTGTGTGTCCTTAAGGGCAGGGGAAATATGGTGTAATAGTAAAAGTTTATTGATTCTATATTGAACAAAAAAGCAAAGTCTCAAAATGTTATAATTTCAGGAGAATTCTCAAAAAGCAGTAATAGGATAAAAGGACATTACAGAGCTAGAGAGACAGAATCAAATAAAGGTCAAGAATGGGCTCTCACTGAGCTGGAATATTTCAGTTTAGTCACTCAGCAAGGTATCAGAGCTCCATGACAGTTACCTGCAAAAGCTTTGGATTGAAACTTTTAAATTACATTAAAATATATTAAAATGGGATTTCTTCTTTTTTTTCCTCCTCAAATATTTTGACTAGTTAAAAAAGCTCCTAAAAAACCAAAGAGAGCATTGTGCCTGCTTTTATTGGCTTACCCAACAAGCAGAAAATCACACATTCCCAAAACAAAATTCTTCACAGAAACAAAATGTAATTTTCTTAAACAGCCTACATTAAGAATCAGCACTTATCAAACTCAAACTTAGCTTATCAAACTCAAACTATGTCCCACTGTCAGTATTTTTAACGCTCATAAAATCCTACTAAAATTCCACAATGCACTTACAAAGATCAAGGAAATATGTACTATAACTCAGGCTACAATTAGTTAACAATAGAGGCTGCTCTTTAACTAACTCTACAAGCTGATTTGCTTCAATCAGTATTGTAACTGGCACATCTGCAGACAGGAAATCCTCAACACCACCGAGTTTCCCAGCCCATTATCTGAGACACCTGGTGTGGGTGTGTTGATATAGAGCAAAACAATGAATCATGTGGACTGCACATCAATTAACCAGCTTTAACTGTTAATGTGTTTAATCCTGACGTGCCAACTCCACCACCAAAAGGCAACACAAACCCCCTAAACTCTCAAACTATTCATTTTGCAGTTTCTAAATATGGATTGTAACTCAAATCTATGACAAAAATTATAACACATAGTTCCTCTCTATTGAAATAGTGAGTGGGCTCACATTACAACTGAGTTGCAACATCTATCATGCAGCTTTATTCCATTATAATTAACAATAAACAAATACTTTTTCTTATTATTTCCATTTAATAGCTCTTCTTTGCATCCTAATGCAAGTAAACAAATTGACTTGACATTCCCCATGTGTGACACCAACTCAGTGTCCTTTTCATAGGACCATAGAACAGTTTGGGTTTTCTTACCAGAAAGCTCAAGAAAATCAAATACAGCATTTAAAAACCCACTCTGGAATCTTTTTCATCTCACCCCATGAATACTATTCCACAATTATCAGAACTGTCACATCTCCAGAGAGCATGACTTTTTTTTTCTGCTCTTAGCAGGCACTGGTCTCTCTGATTGGTTCTGGTGAGAATAATCCATTATTACAGGCTGTTTCCACAATTTATAGAAGCCCATTGCACTTCTAAGAGAACAGTAGTCACAGTAAGGAAAGGAAAACATTTGTCAAAACAAACAACCTGCTCTCTATTTGGAATATATAAAGCTGATTTAACCAGGGGAACCCTTACAAGTTCCCTGCAATGAGCTTTGATTTTAGGGGAGAGTTACCTCCCTCTCCCTGAACTGGATGATGGCTGCAGTAAGAGCACAGCAGGGTAAATATGCACCTGTAGTGAATTAAACAAGATATGGACTCAGAGAACAGTACCTGTCCCACAGAGCTTGCTGGAACTCATGTTCTTACTCTACAGTAAATGTGAGGAAGAATAATGGTCCCCATTTATTGCAGCTGATGCAAAGGTTGCCATAGACTTCTTCCATTCACTGAAACTTAAATGTGTTTCTAGACTGTAAACAAACAGGTCAGGCAAGCAAGAAAAGGATTAAACAACTCTCAATATTTAGGTCACTAAGTATTTAATATATAGAAAACTGGGGGCCTGTTGGCCCCACACAACATGATGAAGTGTCTTCACTTTCAGAATGGAAAGCATTTCAAAAAAAATCTTAAGATAACCATGTTTACCTACTGCCCACATCACAGTGTCAAAGCAATCAATTTCTTCTGTGCCCAGGTCAGTATTTTTCCAGGTGACTTGCAACCTGTTGCTCTTCAGTTTTTCAACTTTGGTTGGGAAACATCTCTTTAAAAATTTTGTGCCATAAGATTCCATGTGCTCAGTTACTAAAGATGCCATTTGCTGTTGAGTAGAGAAAATGAATATTTTATTCTTAGATATGTGACTTTTTAATGTAAAAACCCTCCTACAGGAAAATCCAGCAAGTACACTGTGCATTTCAAACATTCCTTGTCAATGCATTGCCAACACATAATTTATGGCACCACCATAAGCTGCACCTCCATTCCAAGAGGCATCTACATCTGAATACTCAAATGATTTTCAAAAAAGTGAAACAGTATATGAATAGAACAGTTGCTTTTAAATAATTTCTTGTTTATACAAAAATAGGATCTGGAGCATTTTCTGGTAGTTCGATGAAAATTAAACACTTTTGTAAAACAATGGAAGAAAAATATTTCCCTTTGCCACGACACCTGACATTTCCCTGCAATGACTATTAATCACTGAGGTTTCATGGAAAGTTCTCCTACAAAAAGGAAATAATGCTTTTGTCCTAAGAGCCTGCTTGAAATAATGCCACACCACACTCAAGTAAGTGAAGTGTCTCACTGACAGGTTTATCCAAAAATGCCAGTGCTCTTGGTTGCAGTAATTCAGGTTGCACTTTGTTAAAGAATATATTTATTACTTAAAGGATATTAACACAAAACCACTCACACAGAACAACTCCATGCAAGCTCCCAGCTTACAAAACTTTGGCATTAACTAACTTGAGGCAACAGCAGCAGGGTTGTCTCTTCAGAAACATGAGAGCTCACTCACTAACCAGTTTCCATCAGACTCAATGTGGCTGCAGACTCAATTATTTTATCTCTATTAATACTTTATTAACTTTGGTATGTCCATTGTGCTCTCCCTGCCTACAAAGGATCAAGTTCTCAAAGCAAGCCCTACTCCAAGTGTTTCACCAGCACACACCCCACTCTGCTTGCTCAGCCTTCGTGCTGTTCCAGGTGCAGATTCCTCCAGGGGTGAGTGCAAATCCCAAGAACCATCCCTATGCAATGGTTTGCACTCATGCCACCAGTTTGAAGGTATAAAAGCTGCAACATTTAAGGAAGCTGCTTCAAAGTGGGAGTGGCTGGTGTGCAACCAGGAGCTGCCACTTCCTGCAGTGGGACTTGTCCCTGCTCCTTCCAACAGCAACACTCCCACCTTGAAAACTCTGCTGTTACACATGGGAATAACTTCCCTACACTCTGTGTGTGCAAAAACGTTCTCAAAAACAAACCCACAGTTTGTTTATCATTCTTTCATCAACTGTAAATGTTTTGCACTATATGCAATTAAGCATTAAAAAACCCCTAATTCACGTTGCCAGGAATCATTGAGTTAAGGTGCATTAATTCCCATTCTGGAAACACTATTTTCAAATGATACACATGACAGTCCTCATTCCTGAGGCTGACACTGTCCAAAGTTATTTGGTGGAAACTTAGTTCACTGCATGGGAGTGAAATCCCAGAACTCTCTCACTGTTTTAAGAACACTACAGGAACTTTTCCTTCAAAGTAGCATCAGCATCAAACCTTTCAGGGACAGAAGATTCACAGTTACCTCTAACATGATTTCCCTGTATAACTGGAGGCCAAAAGAACTACTGGGCATCAAAGAGCCCACCTAACCAGTAGAGCAGAGGCTACAAACTCACATCTAAGTCCTGGATGCAGTAACTTGTCTCTGACCTGAACCTGCTGTTCTATCACTTGTTTAAGCAGTTATAATTTTTATACAAATCTTATGTAAACCCTTTTTTTTCATTGTTGCCATTTCTCATTGGTATTTCTATTTGCATTTATAGTCTTTATAGAGGAGAGGGTTTCTGGCCAAAACAGTTTTCTGTTTTATCAGCACAATCATGACAGCTTATACTTTTAAACAAATTAATTCCTAATTTTGAAATGTATTTTTTTCATTTTAAATTTCCACATCTGAAAGTTTTTGCTTTTAATTTTCTTCAGCTTAGGGCTGATGGTCCCACTGACATCACCATACATTTTTTTACCTAGTTATACCCACCACTGTTTTCAAAGTGGTACAGTCAGGATTTCCAATTCCTGTCATTACAAACTTTCAGCTTAGGGATTTATTTATATTCATGATAATGAACTCGACATTGAATTACTTCATGTAGAGTCAAATGATTTACTTCAAAAATTTGTAACTCCTAGAAATTCAGGATTATTTTAAAGACATTGTCTGCTGTTTTTAGCTGTGGCATAAATCCCTTCTCTGCTTCCCAACCTTTTCAGTCTCGTTTTCAAATAAGCAGAATGGAAAAAAGTAAGATTTACTTTTCTGTGTTGATTATCAAGAGGTCTGATAGGAAGAGCTCATATTTATTTAGTTTCTCTTCAGAAAGCACATACTAAAAAATGCCTGGAGAAGTAAACAACACTTTTCTTTAGAAAATAAATAATCAAATATATAATTTAATTTATTTGATCTATAAGGAGATATAAGATATTCCATACTTGCCTGATCAAACCCTCGAAGTGGGATACTTCTCATCATGACTGTAGAGTCCAATCCAATGCCTGTCAGAAAACCAGCACACTCCAAGGAAACATCTGGTGAAGCACCAGTTATGGAAATATAGAAAATAATTCCATATAAACACAATATAAAAGGGTAGTATACAAATGGGATTTTTACCTAAAGACACCAAGTTCTCCTCACACAGACATCTTTAGCTTCCTGTTGTATGGAATAAAACTTGGAAGTCTTAGAATATTTTCCTCAAGTTAACATTGGTTTTAAGATCCTGAGAATTTATCCTCAGTTGACCTTAATTTCCATGATCTTACTGCATAGAAAACTATTATTATTCTGTAAGCAACTCAGCTATATGGCATGAGCAAAGGAATTCCCTAGACTGAGCTTTCATAGGAGACACAGCTCTGCTGCTGATAGTCTTGGATGCTCACAGGTTTTTCAAAGGATACAGCTGGCTCCAACAATCAACCTGGTACATAAAAAGAAAAAAAAGAATAAAGCAGTGGAACGAGCCTGTCTGTATTTCTGCACAACCAAAACATTATTTTTTGAAGCACATATAGTTACAAAATTCCTGGTGGGCATCACATTTGCCAGCTGGGCCCTCCCTGGTCAGCCAGGACTGCTGGTAAATTATGGAAGTGGCTCAGTGAGCTCTGCCACAGCTCCCTTGGTACCCCGGGAGGATCCCATCTGGCCCCAGGTACTTGTGCATGTCCCAGTGGTGTACCAGGTTGTTACCCAATTCCTCAGGAGGTCTGAGGGAATCTCTGCTCCCCTTCCCCATTGTTCAGCTCAGGGGCTGGGAACCCAGAGAACAGCTGGTCTTACTGTTTAGGGCTGAGGCAAATTCCTCATCCTTTGGCACTGTGTTTCCCCCTGCATTCAGTAAGGGATGGAGATTCTTCTCAGCTCTCCTTTTGTTGTTGATGTATTTATAGAAACATTTTTATTGTCTTTTATAGCAATAGCCAGATTAAGTTCTAGTTTGGCTTTGGCCCCTCTAATTTTCTCCCTGCAGGACCTCATGACACCCTTATAGCCCTGCTGAGTTCCCTGCCCCTTCTCCCAAGGGCATAAACTCTGCTTTTTTTCCTGAGTTCCAGCCAAAGCTCTCTATTCAGCCACGCCAATCTTCTTCTCTGGCAGCTTGTCTTTCAGCACATGGGGACAGTCTATCAGGTAGATTATGTCTTCCCATCAAGTAAATTACAGTTCCCAATATAAAATTTCATTCATTGCTAAATTTCATTTTGATTTATAACCATTTGCTTTTTAATAATCTTATTTTTCAAAATGCCAAATATTTGCCCTTCCTGTCTCCAAACATTTGTGTACACAACTATAGAAAATGGGTTTAATAGATTTACCTGGACTGCTATTTACCAAATATGTCCATTTCAGTTCTTAAATAAAACTCCAGCTCCCATCTCTCCCCATATTTCACACCCTTCCAACCAAGAATAACACTGTGAGTGTCCATCAACACTTTCAATTTATGAGGTGTATCAGCTCTGCAGCACAGCAGTTTCCATGCCTGTCCCCAGATGCCCCCTATGCTGCAGCAGCTCCCTCTCTCCTGACTGTATCCTCCATTCCCTACATTGCTGGGGACAAAGGGCAGGATGCTCAGTCCTTGTTCTGGCAGCAGAAGTGGGTCCAGCCACCCAGCCAGTAACACTCAGCAGCTGGACAGGCTGCACTCCCTTCCTTTGCTGTTCAAGTGTTCCCAGACTTGTTACCATCTCACTCTCTGGAGGTGCATCCCACTCGGTATTTCCACTGACAACAAAGCACTTTGTTAAGTTTTTGGATGGGCCTGTGGCCTGTGCCTTACCCTAAGCCAGCCTGCACCACCTCCCAGCTCCAACAGCACTGCTTTTGAGCTTCTGAGCAGTGCAGACACCGAGGCTGCTGCTCCGTGAGCCCCAGGGACTGCACAGCCAGTACAACACATGTTTTCTCACAAAAGCCCCCAGATAACATCTCTCTATCCTACAATAAAAACATACAACTCCTGAAGGTGTACAAAGAACAGGTTGAGCTACAGCGATTAAAATCTGCTAGTCTGGGGTTTATGTTTGGCAAACAATTTAACATAGTGGGAAATCATTTTGCCAGCATTAGGGCATCTGATTCATCTGTGGAGGGATGACCACCCCCTCTTTTGGCATGGAGTTCCTGCAAGTGCTCCACATGCTGCCCATAAAGAAGAATCTGCTGGAGATTCACAGGGAACAGAATAAAAATATCTGTAATTTGGGCATATGTTTGCTCTTCTTTTTCATTAGATGGAAAATAGATGTCAGCTGGCACTCATTCACAGTAACAGCAACACATCATTCAGAATTTCTTGTACAAAGCAGGATGTTCCTGGGCATTTTCAGGGCCTAATAGAAAAGTTAGGAAAGCAGAACCTGACCTCGTTCACACCTGCTCACTCTCTCACTCATCCCCAACACATTTCAAGGCATCTTTTCTAATTCACTTTGCCAAAACTCTTCATCTCAGTAGCGAGAATTTCTTCCCAATGTTTGTATATCTAAGGGAATTTTAAGTTGGTTAACAGTTTACTTTTTTTTAATATGAATAACTGCAGGACTGACAGTTCTGTAACCTCCAGGCGTGTAATTTGTAGCTGAGATATGTACATTTGGAGAGGGAGAAAAGAAAGAGTAAGTACAACACAGCTCAAAACAAAAGGTGTTAAACTGAACCTTGGGAATATTTATAATAGAAACAAATCTGACAGAAACAAACCTTTAACAACTCCCTCCTTCATTTGCTAAGACACAGCCTGATAAAGCCCAGAAATGCTACTGTAGCCCCTGCAGGCTTATTTTGACTAAATCTCAGGAATGCAACATATAAACACCAGACTCCCACATTACACTGTTACAACTTGCATTAGCAGCAACTGGACAAAAGCCACATTTTCACAAAAACATCTTGGAGGGATAAATCTCATGGTTTGGTTTGGGTTTTTTTCTGTGGAGGGGGTGTTGGTGTGGGTGTTGCTTTTTTGAAAAAATAGTTTCCTTGCATAAATCACTCTTTCAAAATTCAAGAGGTGACTGATAGACTAAAACAACAGCAAATTTACATCTTTTAAAAACTGTGCTAAGGAGCTTTCTTTATCTATTTGGTGTTTACCTTAACACAGTGCATTTTTTATTCTAAAAAATCACCACCATGAATGGCAACTCTGTTTTCTTTCAAAGCCACCAGTTTTATAGTTTGAAGTCTTTTTTTCTTATAAGCACTTTGCATTTTCTAGAATTGCTCAATGAAGAAAAAATAGTATTATCTGACTTTTATGCCAGCAAATGTGCATTTCCTATCACAACCATTTGCATCAGGAAGTTTCTCTGTAGTGCAGTGTTGACTCAGGATCTTACTGTGCCATGTAAAAAACAACTATAGCATTTTAGTATTTCCATTGAAACCAGCATTTTAATACTTCAGTTAAACAATAACTTCTCCAGACAAAGAAATGGCAAAAGCAACCCAAATGTCTCATCGTATTTTCTTTTGT
>JAWWLZ010000038.1:6645714-6668690 GCA_035041345.1 Poliocrania exsul
AGAGATGTTGATGTACAGCAAAGCATATTTTCAGAAGGAAAACAGAAATAAAGCTGGTGTACAAAAAGCAATTTTGACATTTTTCACCTTGATATACAGAAAAAGTGTGAATGCCAGAATCTATCAAAGCCATGGTAAGGCAACTTACGTTTTTCCAGGAGATTCCTTTAACCAGAACAGATCATCACTTGTGATTCCATACTCCAGTGCACCTGCAATCTGTGATCACACAGGTAAGATCCTCAATCTACAATGCAGGATAAAAAGCTAACAGCAGTTTGGGCTGTATTGACTGAAGCATAACCAAGACACCAAGGGGAATATATCTGAGTTTGGCCAGATGTGTTACCCAGTCTCTGTCTGTGGAGATTTTCAGAAAGCCCTGAGCAATGTGATCTGACTCAATGGCTGCCCCCAACCTCCTTAAGCAAGAAACTGAGTTAAATGACCTCCAGAGATCACTTCCAACCTGAATTATCCTACAGCTCTAAGCAACATCAACATACTAAATTGATGCAAATAGTTTTCTAAGGAAACGTTTTTCTAAAAAGCTGTCCTTTACATAAAGACAATTTTTCATGCAACACAAGCATAAAAATCTCTCATGTTATTTATATTTACATTCTTTGTCCTCCAAACATTTATTGTGATCTGCAACACAACTAAAAAGCCACTGGAGCTGTGAGATGGAAGGGTAACTCACCTGTGTAGGATATTTTGGTCTTCCTCCAGTAGCAATGACTATATTATCTGCAGTAACAACAGTCTACAAAAAAATTAAAATAAAGCATTTGAAATCCTTTTATCTGTCTTCAGATTTCATCTATGTACAAAAGAGCAATAAATGAGAAAGCTGGGACTGCCATTTATATGACATACTCAGCAATGCATTAAAAAAAGGATTCAGATTAAACAAACTAATACAATGCAGGAGTTTCTCCTACTCATTCTCTATCAGGCTTTGTTTTAATATTAACCTTGCAATTGTTCTTATACTGAGCAAGACTGATGAATATTGGAAGCAATAGTTGTGCACAAATTACAACTTTTTAAAATCAAATTCTGCTTAGGACAAAACACACAGAGATCACTGCAAGAGAATTCTGTCTCTCAGGCCTGGAGTTGAGCTACCTCAAAGGCAGCATGTTTTTAGAAAATCCTAGACACCTACCCCCAAAACAGCAAATATTAACCTCCAAAAGGTGTTCAAAATGCATGTCCAGTCCTTGGTAAATACACAGCAATGGCCCCCATTCCTTCCTGTGGCCCAGCTGTTAGAAGCTGTGCATTCACTCTAATTGCCACCCACACACAACCTGGTATTAGAAAGCCAATCACTCTTACAAATCACCTGAAGGAGGGAAACTTCTCAGACTGACTAATGCTCAGAGATGTTGGTTCTTTTTACATTTCTGTAAGCATCAGTAGGACTGACCAAATCAAATAAAATCTTTTGTCTCAGCATTTCCATCTGCTGAGAAAAGCCATGACAGTCAGGCCAGGGACTCAGCAGGCAACAGTCAAGTTCATAAACAACTTCTCCAGGTGGAAAACACAAACCTCCCTCACCAAAACAACACTGAACACCCAAAGCAATTTGCAAAAGAACAATCTGGCTCCCAGATGACCTGAAATGTTAGAAGTGAAAGACACTGCAGAGATAGCACAGCTCACCTCTTTCCCTGCTTTTGTTAAACCACGGACTGTATGGGGGTCAGAAAAACTCCCTTTCATGTTGAAATATTTCACCTTCCTGTTTGGAAGAAAACAGCATCAGCAATGCACACTTAACAAAGAATAAGCATGAAATACAATCAGCTACTTTCTCCATATCTGAAGTGCTAACAAGGGTAGCAAACAGGTAGAGAGCAGGAGAAGGAACAAAGCACCTCATTTCATAGGGCTGTTGGCAGCTCTGTCATAATTTGTCACTTCATTATTGTGTCACAGTTAACTCCTCTAAGTAAGTAACCTTGTAACACACTTTGGGATGAGGTTACTGACCTCTCCAAATGACATTTTTCACTGGCTATAGCATTACTAGTACTATCTATAACATTATTAATGCAATGCTCATTTAACAGTACCTAAAAGTGACTCAGCAGGAGTCACAAGACTAGAACCTGTTACATTTTCTATTAATATGATTTCTCTATAGAAGGAACTGCATGCTGAAAAACTTGGAACCATTTCTGCCCCAAAAGCAAAAAAAATCTGCTGCTCTAGCACTGTGGTGTCAGTGGGTTTGTATGGCATAGAAATTTTGGGGGACAAGACTGGAAGTATCCTCAGAAACCCTGACTACCTCAAACTAATGTAAAACCCCTCCAGATTAAAGAGAGGATCCCCTGATTGCTGCACTGCAAGAAAACTGTCAACCACTGTTTCCCACAAAAGGACAGTGAGAGGGGAAGAAAACACTTACATTGACAAGGGCACTTACAGTTCTGAGCAGAAAGGACTTAAAATTTCAAAATACTAGCACTAGTGAGAAACTTCAAAGGCAATTCTGCAATTCTACAAGGAGAGGAGAAGCTCCTCGATTATGGGAAGAAAGATGAACTTCAAAGGCTTATTTACTTGTCTTGTAGTTGCACTCTGTGTCCCCAGTTCAAGGATTTCACATAATTCTGGACAGCTTGTGCCATCACAGACCTACCACAGAAGAAAAAATTGAACAAGAAGTCATCATTTTACAAATTCAGATCATGCAACTCAAAGATACAGGCAATTGCTAGAAATTAGGAATGTTCTACCAGTAAACACAGTTCTGTGTTATAAACAAGGACCAAATTAAATTTCACATGCAAAATTCACTTCCCTAACTGTCCCTAAAAAACAGCAATGGGGAAAGATTGGTGATTGTGAGGCATTTGCAGCACACAGGAGTGGAGATGGGCAATAATCCTTACCAGGTGTGATGAACAGGGTGGGAGATATTCCAGCCATAGTGCTGGGCATCTTTAAGGGCACTCCCTAAAAGGGCTGCTTGATGCATCAGCTTTTTAGGAATGCAGCCAACATTCACACAAGTTCCACCAAGTCCCCATGAGGTTCCTTGGGAGAATTAAAAAAGAAAGAAAAAAAAGGAAATGCATCAGGTTAGTGTAACTTAATGCATCTGGGTTCATGGTAATTAAAAATCCTGAAAAAACACACAGTTTGTTATATCCTACAGATCAGTTTCTAACTTTGTTTATGCTCATTTGCTTTGATAAAAACCACCTCTGTATATTTTTCTTCTAAAATTTGAACCATCTCAAGGTTTTTCTCAGAGCTCAGAAGATCCAGTTAACTAAACATTTGTATTTGCAGATCTTATTTTATCCACTGTACGTGAAGAGCCTCAAAATGATGCAATTCATAATTTTTAGAAATTGTAAATCCCATTTTGACAGAGAGAATAGTCTCACTTATTTAAGTCCAAAGTCTCCTATAAATCAAACACTGCTAACAAACTTAGTGAGCAGGGGAAGCAGGAACAGCTGGGACATCCTGGAGGGAATGGGCTGTACTGCAAGCTGGGCTTAAAGACTTTCACTACAGGCAAAGCAGGCAGAGTGGCCTTGGCCACTTTGCTGCCTGGAACAACCTGCTCACACAGTCAACTGCTTTATGTATTTCCAGCTGTCACCCCAGCATTTCTCGTCCATACCTTGTGGGGAAGGTTCCACATAATCCAAAACAGCCACTTTTCTTCCAAACTGAGCAGCTTTAAACAAAAAAGCAAGATAATGTATTTAGAGGAGAGAGAAACACACAAACCACAGATGAAGAATACAGGATGTGATGGCTGTGATACCACACCAGGGGCTCAACCAGCCTGTGCAGTCAGCACATTCTCCAGAAGACACTCAATAACCCAGCCTGGGCCCTCCAGCTTCCACCGACCCTAAAAATGCAATTTGACCTCAAATGAGATGTTTAAGAACACTGGGTTGCTGAACATGTTACCCTGACATAAAAAGGGGCAAGGTTCTCTACAGCAGTCAAACAATTCTTGGAGACAGTCTAAAGGGATTGTTGTTTTAACATATAAATGAAAAATGGTCTAGTTAAAGCCCACAGTATCTATGAAGGTTCTCTGAGTATTGTACAACAGGAAATGAAAGCTTGTTAGATTTTCCCATGACAAGTGAAGAAATACTTTTTAAAAGGTTAACAAGAAAACCAAATAAGATCACCCCACCACAGGGCACAAATAAATTTGCAGATTAACTGTATGGAGCTGAGTTAATGATTAATGTGCAGGTACTGAAGTATGGTATGTTTCTTAAAAAGCTTTAGGATTATCAGTAACACTTCCCTCAGATTCATTAAACATCAGTGAAAGTAAACCAAAACTTGTTATTTAAACATACAAACCTTCCTTTGCACAAGCGAGGCCTCCAGAGCCTCCACCAATGACCAGAAGATCATACTCATTCTTTCCTGTGAAGAGGACATGAAAACAGAAGGAAAAGAAACAGGGAAGCTGGGAGAGGTATGTAACAAGGACAGTATCAAAGACTACACTGTTTTTTACAATTCATTTTTGCTGATTTGGGTTTTCTTTACTATGGCAGGCACCCTGTTCTTTCATGAAACTATCTGGTCTGATTTTGTGAACAAAACACAGAAAACAATTCAAACAAAGTGGGGAAATAGGTTAGATTTTTACACAGAACCAGGCAGTCGCACCCGGGATCCAGAACAGGTGCTGTCTCTGCGTTCCAGCAGCAGGTCCTGCACAGGTTTTTCCGCGGGGTCACACCCGAATTCCCCGTGCCGTGTGTGCCTGGCGGTGGGCACAGAGGGCAGGGAGTCCCCGCTGTCACCACGGGCTCCCGCACAGCGCCTGCGGGGAGAGGCGGAGGGACGGGCCGCAGGTGAGGAGCGATGGCTCGTTCTTAGCGAGGGCGCGGGACGGCTCCGGACGCTGCCACACCGGGGAGGGCAGGGCAGGGCAGGGCAGGGCAGGGCCGGGAGCGCCGCAGCCTCCAAGCCCGCGCTGGGACCGCGTCCTGGGGCAGCCCCGACGCTCCGCACAGCGCCCCGAGCCCGCGGCTCCCTCAGCACAAGCAGCCCGAGGGGGGAGCCCCGGCAGAGGCACCGCGGCCGCCTCAGGGCCGCTCCCAACCGCCTCGAGGGGCAGCGGCGCGGACCCCACAGCGGCCGCTCGGCTCCGGCGTTCGCGGGCGGCGGGAAGGGCTCGGGGGACCCACCCCGTGCGTCGGAAGGCGCGGGCGGCCGGTGCGGGCAGCGCGTACCTGAGAGCGCCCGGAGCGAGCGGCACAGCCCTGGGATGGCCCGCGGGCGCGCCCGCCGCCACAGCGCCGCCATGTTGTACGGCACAGCGCCCCGCCCGCCGCCACAGCGCCGCCATGTTGTACGGAACTGGGCACAGGGCCCCGCGCGCCGCCACTGCAACGCCATGTTGTACGGCACAGGGCGCAGGACCCCGCCCGCCGCCATAGTGCCGCCATGCTGTACGGCTCAGGACATAGGCCGCTGCCACAGCGCCGCCATGTTGTACGGCACGGGGCACAGGGGCCCGCGCCCGCCAGGACCCGCGGGCTGGCCGCGCCTGAGCCGATCCGCCCGGAGCCCTCAGAGCGCTGTGGGGCGGGCGCGGGCGCTGCGGGATCGCTTTGCGTTAAAATCAGACCCTTGGAAGGGGAAAAACCCCACTACAGTTTGCTTGGCGGGGTTCCCCACACATGCTGCTGCAGAAGGGGCTCGGGGGAGGCTCTCTGGGAAAGGCGAGGATCGCAGTGACTGCACAGAAACCACGGATCTGTTCTGTCCCCCCTGCGCCACCCTCCGCGGGGGCTGCACGGCCGCGCCTCAGGAGCGGTTCAGGCTGGCACAGACCCCGCGGATGGTGCGGGTAAAGCCTCCCCTCCCAGGGGGGTTGCAGGATGGTGGCTCGGGTTCCGTGTCCGCCACACGGGAGGTGTCGCCGCACAAGCGGCTCCCTCAGCCCCAGCGGGGCCGGGCCCTGTGGGGCAGAGACCGACCCGCACGGACAGCGCTGGCACCGCGGCTGTGTCGCGACAGCAGCGGCACGGACAGCCTGTCGCGGCTCCAGCCACGCCGCAGAGCCCCCGCAGCGCTCCTGTCGCTGTGCCACATGGCAGCTGCTGTGCTGGGCCCGCTCCCGGTGGGAGCTGCGAGAGTTACTGATGTGTTCTGACAGCCTGAGGTAAAAGGCCTCAACACAAGCACTGATCAAAACAAGTCCAGGGGAGAAGGTTTGTCTCGTTCGGGCTGTTGGCCTGCACTGAAGCACAGTGCTGCCCCTGCCCGCTGCTGTGGATAGAGAGTCGGACGTGTTAAATACCACCACAGCCAAATTGGAGTTCAGGGCAAGAGAATCAGCAGCTTTTGCGACAAAGAAAAGGTGTTAAGAAGTCGTGGTTCAGTCTCTGGAGCAGGAGCCCGGCTCACAAGAGGGCAGCATCCAACCATTGTGTTCCAGAAACCACCAGTCTGGTCCACAGCTGAGGAGAAATGGCAGGAAATTAAAACACGCAAAAGAAAGGTTTGTAGAACTGCTCTCTCTCTCTAGCATACTCTGATTATTTTTGTTCACTCCGTCAGTGTTTGAAAATACTTGGAACAGGAATTACTGTCACTTTAGTAAGTGGATTCATGACTTCTTCCAGTGTTACTTCTGTTAAACAAAACCCAAACAGAAGAGGCAACCCCTGCTCTCTGTTACCTCCTGCAGCACTAATCAATAAATCACTAGAAACACTCTTACCCACTGCAACAGCAGGAGAAAGACAGGAGTGAAAGACATAGAGGGTACTGAGAGGCCTTTGAATTAAAGAAACCTCGAGCATATTCAGATACTAATCCTTTATGCTTCTCAGGTCCATGCATGCAAAGTTGTTTCAGCCTTTCATTTTAGCCACTATTCAGAATTGAGTCAGGCAATGCTTTGCCTGTGCTCTTCACACAGATTTGGTTCAGACACGTAGGGTCAAGGGTAGAATTATATCTCCCCAAACACAAAACAAGTTTATGTGCAGAAATGTCCCTGCAGCCCTATGGTGTGTTGCTAATAAGGGCAGGCCTTAAATGTAGCAAAGCAAAGTGAAATGAAATTAAACCAAATTAAAGGAGAGGGTTTGGCCTCTTTTGCTGGGCCTTAAGTGAAAGGGTGAGAGGAAACGGCCTTAAATTGCCCAAGGGAGGTGCAGATTAGAGAACAAACTTTCACTGAAGGAGTGGTCAGGCATTGGAATAAGGTGCTCAGGGAGGAAATGGAGTCACTGGAAGTGTTCAAGAGGTGTCTGGATGTGGCACTTAGGGACATAGTTTAGGGGTGATTGTGGTGGTGCTGGGTTGGCAGTGGGACTGGATGACCTTGAAGGTCTCAACCTTGGTGGTTCTGTGAAAGCTGTTGATAGAAAACACTATCTTTGAACAGCACCTAAAGCGGCAATTTAGGAAAGAATTGATGATAAATTCAGAGTAAAGCTCCTCAACTCTTTTAAGAGCAGAATCTTGGCCAAGTTCCCATCAAAAGAGGCGTGTTGTGCCCTGGCATTACTGATTGCTTTCATCATTTTAGAGCTCAGAGTCTCAATGAACCACAGCCTACGCAGCAGTGTTGAGATTGGAGCTTCTTTTAGAAGTGTGTGCTCCCAAACACACCAACACACACTCTCCAAGTCAGTTCTTTCCCTTGGCATCCTTCCTCAGTCATCTGGGCACCAGAACCTTCCAGAGCTGTGGCTGTGGCACTGTCAGACCATGTGACACTGGGGTGTCACCAGCCCTCTGGCTGTGCCCACAGCTGATGGTAACACACAGAGCAGCCCCACACCTTCCCCACCAGGACTGCCACCCTCAGGAGAAACCACCAGGTCTGTGTTGGGTCATTCCACTTGTTCTTGCTCCTTCTCACAAGCCTGATCCCTGAGCTCAGCAGAGGCAAACAGCAGCAGTGAGGGGTGGGCTCTGCTCCTGGTGGATCTCAGGAGGATCAGCAGCCCCTGATGTTTTGCTGCTGTCAGTGCTGAGCTGGTGTGGCTGTGCTGCACCTCAAAGGGCTTTATCAGGAACCAGGTTCTGGTTATCAGGTGTGGTTTCTAATGCATCTTTGGCTCAGCTCCCATGGCTTTCTACTCCTATTTTAATTCTTTTGTGGTTAGCACTATGTTGATTAGCTAATTAGTGATACAATTTTTTTACATATATATTATATATCTTAATTTCTTTTAAGAAAACAAACATTAAGTCCTTTAGAGGCAAATACATTCTGCTATCAGGGAGCATTTAGATGAAGCCTGGTGTTCCTGCAGTGAAGGCATACACTTTTAGAACCTGAGATTAAGAAAACATCTTACAAGATAGCTATCAGACTTTACATATACCCCCAGAATTACATCAGTTTTAGCTGATCATATTTAAAGTCATAAATTAAATTATACATTAGATGTGGTTTGGTTTATTTCCAGGAGGAGATGCTTTTCAATGTACTTTAAACAGTGTGGTATTAAAAGGGTAAACACCCTGTTTCAGAAATGGATATAAATCCATTCAACAAAAAAGGACTCTTTGTAAGCCATTGGTTCTTTTAACAGGCAAACTTTCTCCTTTTGAATGTATTGCAAAGACAGTTTGGAATTTTGTGTGTTTTTCCTTCGTATAAAATACTTTTTCTTGCATCCATGGCTTACTTCAATTCTTCCTCATGAAGACAACCAAGACCAAATACTCTTTTTTTAACAAACTTTTTAGAAATTTTGACTTTTCAAGCACATCTTGTTTTTCCTGTTTTTCTGGCATGGTTTGCTTTGTGTTTTAAGTTCCCAGATCAGCAGCTTGGCAGGGTGGGAGGAAGAGAGAGGTGCCAGGTCGGTACCATCTTCAGAAGTCATCACATTGTTTCCTTTTTAGTGGGTGTGGTGGGAACTGATTCTGTCAGAGGCTGCATTTTGTGGCATGACCTAATTAATAATTGACAGCAGTGTCAATAAACTGTGCTGGATCAGGGGTTGAACTCAGCTGTCCCTGAGGGAGGTAGGATGTGTTAGTTTTTTACCATCTCTCCTGGTGCCTTCTCTGTTTTATTTCTTTTCCCACCCTGTTTTCCTCTGCTGGTGTGTGGTGTGGTGTCCTTGGCAAGGAGGAGGGAGGAGGAGGGAAAGAAGGAGCATGTGGGAGAAAGGCACAGCAAAAGGTGAAGGCAAAAGTGGAAATAGTGACATAGAGAACCATCCCCAGAGCTACAAAAAGCTTTGTGTAGAAAGAATTTTCCAATATCACATTTTGTTGGGTGTTGCTTTGCATTGGCATGAAGGAATCTGAGGCTGTTTGCTTACAATCCAATTCTCCTGTATTTTTCTGTGGTTTTGGTATTTGCTTTTAAGAGCTTTGACAAATCAATCTGTAGGAGAGTTTAAAGTCAAACTGTTAAGGGAAGAAAATGACTAATTTTGGTTTATGTGATTGAGGTGGAGATTGGATTTCCATGTGTAGTCTACAAATGTACAGTATTTTTTTAAGATGGAAAAATTAACTAATTATTCAATTCTTTTTTTTATGTCAGGTCTATAAATATATCTAAAACAACTACATTGAGTAAGGTAAGAGAAGTATAGGCATCAGAGAATTGTTCTAAACAAGGTCACAATTTAAATTCTATTTAAAATGTAATTTTAAAAGCTTGTATTAGAATGGTTGGTTTTCTAAGTGCCCCCAAGGGCATCTTGTTACAAAGAATACATCCTTCAGCTAACAGTGTTTCCTCTGCTGCCAGCATTTGTGCATGGGCTCATAAAACAACAGAAATAGGGGAACATTTCAGCTTTGTTGCTATTTCTCCCCCTGTTTGCTTTAGTTTTCTTCATTATTTCATAAGTTTGGCTGAGAATATGACTTGTTGTTAAAAATTTAATCTCTGCCATTTTATTCCTCCTTCCTAAACACAGATCTTCTGTTCATAGTTTGTCCTGAACAAGTAATTGATTGCAAGTGAGGGAAAAAACCAGCAGAAACAGATGAAGCTCCAAGTAACACCAGTTCTTGATTTCATTCAAATGTTTTAACATACATTACCAAAAATGTGAGGGGAGAAAAGACAGAAAGGGGTAGACTGAACTGCTTCAAAGGTTTTGTGAGGAGTTTTACAGTCTTTGAAAGCTGAAAGTTTTTTTCAGTCTACATGATAACCTTGTAATGTGCACAGTAAACACAAAATAGTCTAACTGCTTCTATTATCTGCTCAAATTTAGAGCACAGCTTTGCTGGCCATCTTCTGTTGTGGCTGTTTCCTAGTTTAGGTACAGCCAGGCAGTTTCCTGATTCTGACATGAGTGGTGCTTCCTTTCTCAAAATTCCTGTTTTGTGTGTTTCTCAGCCAGAGAAACTAATTTGGCTGTGGAAAACAGCAAATTCACATAAAAGAAAATCCCTCCTGCTATTCTGAAAATGCAAACTCAAAAGAATTTTCTTCCACTCAGTGTTCCACATGATCTGTGGGTTTATGATAATGTGCTCGCTCTCCTGTCTCCCTTTGTTTAGGCTTTTAAAAACCAGTCTTTGGCCAGGATTATTAGAAGCAGGGAATGCCATTTGTTGTTATGCCAGGCATGGATTTGCTGGGAAAGGCTTTAGCTCCGTGCTCTGCACAGCAAGTGGGAATAGCAGTGCCACGTTGTGTCATGTGAGTGCAGCTGGAGCTCTGCAAGGTTTGTGCAGCCAGAGGGATCAGCCTGGACTACCCAGTTACCCTGACCTGCTGCCATCCATGGGATGTGGCCCCCAGAGGGATCAGCCTGGACTACCCAGTTACCCTGACCTGCTGCCATTCATGGGATGTGGCTCCCAGAGGGATCAGCCTGGACTACCCAGTTACCCTGACCTGCTGCCATCCATGGGATGTGGTCCCCAGAGGGATCAGCCTGGACTACCCAGTTACCCTGACCTGCTGCCATCCATGGGATGTGGCTCCCAGGCTGATGGATCCTGGTTCTGCACCTCCCCATAGATGTGAATCCAGCAATGCCAAAGCTGTCTTTGAGATCTTGGCCCGACATAAAAATTGAATTACACCAATATATTTATAGCTCTCCACAGTTCTCTAACCTGGATCTGTTAATATATGGGTAAATTTGTACTGTCTAGACAAGGAAAAGTCATGTGATTAGTATATAAATTTATGCACTCTGGAGTTTGTAGCACTGTTGGTAAGTTAGTAAAAACTTGCAAAAATATCCATATTTAAATGGACCCTGTATTGGGTAAACAGAAATTTAAAAAAAGGCATAAACCAATGTCTAACATCTTACCAAAGAAACTTGGAGAAAAAAATATCTCATAATAATACATTACAAGATTTCAAGTTTCTATTAAATGGAAGCAATTTATGTACATTATCACACAGTGTGTGTGGGTTCACCAGCTGAACTATTTTTTTGTCTAATTTGCAGTTATTGCCATTCACCATCTTTACTTATGTAATGAGCTCTGCAGACAACAGCAAGGGTTATGTGCAGGCATAGCTTTTATCATACCAGTAAACAGCTGTGGGCAGGCAGAAGCAAGTTTGCTCCTCCCATGCTTGTAGCCTGAAGAATATAATTCAGCTCAAAGTCAGAAGTCTTTTAAAAGTGTCGTCATGGGACGTTGCTCAGTCTGGGAAGTCTTGGCAGTAATTCACGCTCCTGTGCAGGGCTGGGCTGACACCACCCACCAGCTCCCAGCCAGCTGTGGCCACTGCAGGGACGGCTCCAAAGAGGAGCTGCAAACTTACACAAGGTCAGTGCTTGGAGTAAATTTTACTGGTTTTTACTCTTCTCTCCACAGCCCAGCAGTGAAAAAAATTCTGTGTTAATTTGAATTGTGAGTGGTATCAGGGATCTTGCAGACACAACCAGGTTTTGACTGGACAGGAAATTACAGTCAGTGGAGCTGCAGTGCTGTATTGCTTATTTCATTCTTTGCTCTACTTGTCTGGATTATATGAAAATACTTGTTGAGCTAAAGCTCTGTTATGGATGGAAGGGATACAACAAAGTTATTCTGTGTTGACCTTGGTTACTGTGCTATATTGCAGAATCTTTGTTATGTTTTGTTTAGAGTTACTAAAACCACTTCTATCTTCACCTACCTTTTTTCCTACACAATTCTTGATTCAATTCATTCACTTACCTTTTTTTTGTTTTCTCTTGCCATCCTCCCAGTTAGTCCCGAATTCTTTCGAGGACTGCCCCTATCACGTGACAAAGCCTGTTCTCAAATCTTCAGCTCCTGTTTCTGCCACATGGGGTAAAAGCCCATTCTTCAAGTCTTCAAAAAGTTTCTAGGCTAGGGCTTCAAAACCTTGCTGACTAGGTCTGAGTTTTGCAGTGAGAATACAGGAGAGAAAAACCACCACGTTGTGTTTGGTCTTTTTCTTATTAGTTTCTTTGATGGTGCTGTTTAATTACAGCTGGATTATATTTTCCCACCTCAAAGGAAACAAAATAGACAGACAAGCTGAGAACAAGATTTACCAGAATAAGCCTCTTTTACCTTAGAGCTGGTTTAGCAGACTATTTTCCCAACTCTAAGCTATAGAAATTCAAACGTACTATTTATATTGTATTGACTGCACCTCCTCCAGTAGCTGCTATTAAGAAATTGCTTTACATCTCTCCCTGCCTCCAGCAGCAATATATTTAACCCAGGTCTAGGTCTTGTTCCTACAAATTCTGCTCTGGCTGTAGCATGCCACGCCTGAGCTGGAAAAAGAACGAAATCCCCGGGGCCAAATTCATTCCTGGAGTTGCTTGATTGAACTCGGAGCATTTACAGTGAGCAGATTTGGCTCATACCTGACTTTGTCAGCATTCACTGTGCTGTAACTAAGGAACAAGAGCACTGTCGTTAGGGGACAGATGAACAGCTTTCTCTACGGTTATTAGAGCACCGAGCACCTTTAAGGAGTGCAGAAATCTGTGAAAGGAGGAGTTGGGGAAAAGGACACCGCTCCTTTTAGAGTCTGTGGAACAGAACTGATAAGCTATTCCTGTGATGTGATCGAATGTGACTGAACACTGCAGGCTCTTGGACTCTTATTCTGTAAAACCCACAGGAGAGCAGCACAGCAAAAGATCGGAGGGAGCAGCTTCTGCTGTACTGAGGAAGGTACATATTTATATTTCCTTATTTCTCAGGCTTGACATGATTTTGTATCTTAGATAATGTCACAAACAGTGGTGCATATGAAAGAAGTGGCGTTTTCCACATTCTGAGAGGCACTCATTGTCAGGAAGCCAGTCCGTGGGCAGCAACAGCTTTCACAGGGGGAGGGAAGGACATATTTGTGTGTAATGCATTTGTACTGTATTGTAAACCATGACAGCTGAAAGGAGTGAGATGAGATAACCCCAGCTCAATTGAAAATGTCATTTATGGCCATAAGTATGCAGGAATTTGGTACTCATTTGTATTCCAGAAAAAGCTGAATGCAAGTCAAGCTTCAGTTCAGTCACATTTGACTGAATAGCTGCTTTTATAAATGTCTTGCTGCACATGTATTTTGTGGGGGGGTTTATTCTCAAGAGGGAGTTCTGCTACTGCAAAATGCCTGTGAAGAAGAGACTAAAACCTAGTACTTTTGCTTGCTAGTCCTCTTGCTGCTTATAGAGTATCATTCTGATGCCCCTAATGGGTATTTTTTACCTTCTGTCCTTTAAAAACAAATTCATATTTACCAGTAATGTCAACCACATGCCATACAATGAGGTCCATACCAACCTTTACTTTGCCTCTGCACTGAAGATTACTTTTTTCTGCTTACTCAGCCATGGACTTCTCTAACAAAGCCCTCTGGCTACAACCATGTGTCTCTGCACAGCATTGCAGTCTTTAAATGCAAAATAAAAATTTCCTGATTTACAGCTTTAGTTTGCATCAGTGGAAAAAAGAGTCTGACCACATTAACACCGAAAACAATTTACTTGTCACTCAAGTTTAGCAGTATTTCTGAGCAGCCTGCATCTGCTGTGAGGTTTATCTCTGCCAGTCTCACACTGGTTTTTAGCATTCCCTCAGGATCAGTGGAATTAGAACTGACTGGGAATTTTCTGAAAAAACATAACTTTGGCAGCAGTCCTTGAAACAAGATCTTAATATGTGAGGCCATCCTAAAGCTCTGTCAGGAGAGATTTCTCAGAAAGCAATTTCTAGCCAAAGTAAGAGACCCTCTGTGCCCCTTCCAGCTGCTTTTCTGGGGAGGGCTTTCACTCAGGATTTAAGGGCCAGGTCTCAGGTTGCCTCTTCCCACGTGGTGCTTTGGTTACCTGCTGTGCTGTGGTGGGTCCCACCTTGTCTGGCCTGTTAGAGCTGTTCATTTCCATGGAAATAAGTCATCATTTCAGCAGAGATTTCCTTCCTAATCTTTAGATCTCTTGGTGGGTGTCCTCAGTACCAGCTTTCAGTTGTGCACTCCCTCCCGGCCTGAAGAGCAGCTTGTGGACAGCAGGAAGCTGTTCTGGGAGAGAGACAGATTTACACTAGATTAGCTGGTAGCCTTGGAAGCAGGGCAGGAGCCTGCACTGGGGATTTGGGACACTGAGGATTCAGCCCTGTGATATAAAGAGTCTGTGAGACAGGTCTGTCAGGGGATGTTCATGAGGACAACTGGCCATTTTGGTCTGTCCTCTTCCAGCCCTTTCCACCTACCCCCATCTGGGGCAAAATCATTCAACAAACAGCAGCTTGTTTTACACCCTGGGGAACATGAAAATCTCAGCTTAGGAAACTTTTTACAGCCCAGCTCCTGATGTGCTGCCAGGACAGAGCCCTTTCTGCTCTTGTCAGTCCCCTGTCTCCCAGGTGGGATCTGTACAGCTCTGCTGAGCTACACTCACCACTGGCCTCAGACTCTGGGACAAATGTACAAACACATCTAGAGCACTACAGGGGGAATAAGGACTGAGAGAAACAAACACTTCCTAGGGGTACCTGAAAGGATCCTGTTCCTGAAAGGCTGTCTTTGCTCAAGGCCCAGTAAAGTGCATTTCTTACTCTTGAAGAATTCTCTCCCCCCACACTCTGGCATTAATCCTGCAGTGTGTTCACTGGGCCAGTCTGGATCAGATCCCTACAGATTCCTGTGGACCTGCCTGTTGCATGGAGATGAGGCTTCTGAGTATGGCCAGTTCATTCTACACCCTGCTCTTCTCTGGGGGGCACATAACCATTATATTAACTTTGCTTTGGGTGATAGCACCAAATTCCATCTAGAGAATGGCTGCTGTGAAGGGAGTTTGGAGGGGGGAGCAATTATCCTAATTGAAATCTGTGTGGGGAGAATGGATTTACACACCCTTGTGAAGCTGAGTTGATGGGGCTCCCAAGTAGGCAGTGGGGCACTTTTCTGTTCTTTTCCTTTAATTCATTAACAAAACCCTGTATTTGTTTCCCTTCAACCTGAAAGGAGGGAAAAAGACAAGAAAAAATTCCAGGGTGGGTGGGAGCAGGAAATAATCAGAGTTTTGTATTTATAAAATAAAGAATTTTTGTAGTTATGGTAGTGTGGCTAAATTGTAGTAATTTTAAAAAGAACTATTTCAGGCAAGAAATAGTTAGTGAAAAATTATATAAAGTATGCTCAGATTGTCTTCATGATGTCAGTGGAAAATCTGAATGTCAAACTCCCAGACTAAGTTTTCCATTGAAATACAAGATATTCTCATTTGGCAATATGCTGATTATTCTTCACAGTGTTGCACTCACTTGAAAATACATAAACAGTTACAAAAGAATAGGAGGTAAAAAGATATTTCTTTGACCTTTAAAAGTACTAAATTATGAAACTGTTGAATTATGTTGCCTACAGCAACGGGATACAATATGTTTGGCAGAAGTTAGTTCAGACTTTCTGACCAAAATACTCTGCCTTTGTTGCTGTGGGAAAAGATCAAGAAAAGCAAAATGCCACAGAACAGAGATTGCCTTATTCAAGGCAGCACAGGACTGAGTCAGAACTCCAGTCCCAGTCACGGCACAGTCTCCTCTGGCCCGGGGCAGGACATTGTGACAATACGTGTAGAAATGTGCTGACTCCTCTGCATTGTTTTCACAGAGCTCCAGAAACATTATTAGTGTGCAAATCCTCTGCACACTGAAGTGCATCAGATACTTAAAGGCATAATTTCAACAGAAGCTTTTAAAAAGTCTGAACTTAAACCTTTCTAACCTTTTTTCAAAACCAGGGGGTAACACCTACCTCCTTCACACACATATGGCTATGGAGAGTTCATCTATTGACTTGTGTGGTCTGTGTAAATTAAAAACCAAAATTGTTTGCATGATAACATTCTTCTGCAGCAGATTTAGCAGCAGTGTCTCTGCAGTGAGTTACACCCCGCTGTCCCCAGGCACTCTGCTATTGTAGAGCATTGCTATTACCCACAGTAGCATCAGACCAGCAGAGAGAATCTGTTATGAAAAAAGGTTGAACGATATAAATTTACCAAGTGCTCCCCATTCACCAGGTTATGTGAGCTAATAAAGTCAAAATTAGATTCTAAACCCTTTAGCATCAGAGTGCTAAAGTACTGTCTGGATGCTTGCAGACTCCTAATAAACTCCTGAACAACCAACCAGTGCTTGGCAGTTAGATTAAATGCATGAAAAATTATAGCATGGCTGGATGTAACATCATCTTTCCTCAAAGGCCTGAATTGTCAGCAGGCTGAAAGCACTAAAGGAAAGTGTTTGAGGCACTGCTTATCTCCACTTTTTCCTAGTTGTTCATGAACTCAAGAATAATAATGTCACACAGGTGTTGACTGTTGTGGTATCCCCAAATTTTGGTCTTTAGTTAATGCAGATAAAATCATTTTGCCTTTCCTCGGGTGTTATCTGTACACTCATGGCAGGGACTTCCCTGAAAATCATTAGTACAGCTCTACAACTTTAACACACTCTTGTGGCAACACAGAGTAGGTCAGACAGCTCATCCAAGATTAGGTCAGCAAAACATTGTCAAAGTGAGACTCACACCTCGGTCCCCTGACTCAGGATCACAGAGTTCACTCTCATTCCAGCCCTGGAGAACAGCAGTCTAATGTACATCCTGTCTTTGTAGGAAAGGGGTTTTTGTGATAATGTTTAGGACTTAATTTTCAGTACAAAGCAAAGCAATGTCAGTTTATCCAAGCTAAAATTGTAAAAAGAGGCTCTGTAATGAGGCTTAGAAGGATTCACTTTCATTATAAAAATGTCCTATCCAACCATTTGCAACCTCCCAAGTATTTTTATATCTGACACCTCTTATTTTTGCATATGCAGGAAATGACATCTTGTTAATTACTTATAATCCTACTCCATCACATGGGCATTTTTATGACTTTAGAAAAACTGGAGATCATAGTAAGGGGATGCCAACCCCCCTGACTTACCAACTGTTGGCATAATAACAGATCCCCAAGTCTGAGCCAGTCTCTTGAGGTTTCTTTTATGGCAGCTGGAATGACTTGGGTGTTTTATTTACGAAGGCAGGTAAGTTGGGGCAGCATATTCCCACATTTTGTGTCTGCTTCTCTCTCCGAAAGTGTCTTTTTAAATCTCTGCAAGCTGAAACAGAGGAACTCCCCTTCAAATGCTGATTGTTTGATTGTGGTTTGCAGCAGGGGAAAACTGCTGAACTGCATTATCAAGTTACCATTTGGTCTTATGAAACCTGCCAAAATGAGTAAAGATTGGATGCATAAGAAAATAACTCAGTGCTTAGAGAGACTCCTGAGTAGTTTGACAGGTTTGGACATGAAATTTTAATATGTTTTCTTTTAAACTCTGTCTTCTCCAAACCAGATGTAGTGCTACATGTTATTCATTCCTTTCCATAATGTTGTCCCTCCAGTTTTCTGTTTATTCTCTTGCTGAATTTTTGATTTGCCTACTGTTTTCCACTTCAAATTTTAGCTTTCAAAGAGAGGGCTCCCTTTATTATGGTGTTTCTAAAGCACAGAAAAGGTTGCAGTGCTAACCTGTGTATTTGGAACCTCAGTACAAGCATTAAATAATAAGAGTGGTGCCTTGTGATTAGTGGTTATGGGAAACTTGACTATGTGCAAGTTCAGTTTTATTGCATACTTAATGAATCTCCTGAATCCACATTAAAGCTAAAATTACAGCTGCATTTTCTAAAGCTGTCATAACATGACTGTCTCCTAGGTAGTGCTGGTTTTAAATTGGTTGAATTACACACTTAATTTTCATATCAAATATTTTCCAGCTAAGAATGTGAAAGCAATTACCTATTTTGGTACAGATCTTTTTTCCCTCTGGGTGCATGACCATCACCAGTGCATCTTGCTGCTGGCAGGCAGCCTTTACAGTCTATTGCTATCACTAAATTTCTTTTCACACCTAAGAAAACAGAAATTAAGATAGAAAAAACTTAAAAAAAAAAAAAAAGAAAATCAAGACCTGTCTGTTTTGCTTCTTTTAGAAGGTACTTTCTCTAGAAAGTGTTTTCAAGATAATTACCTCCTAAAGGAGCTTTTCTGAGAGCAACTCCTACTGCTGGTTTATGAAGGTGCTGGGGTGTGAGCCACCTGGTTCACCCTGCTGTTATCATCCATTTTTGCTGTCTGACAGACCTTTGAAGGGCAGCCCCAAACATGCTGGCAGAGTCTCACAGTGCCAAAGCAACAGCCTGTGGCAAGGTCTGCTCAGGGGGTGCCAAAGTATGCACTGCAGCCAGAGGATTATGCCTGGCCTTAGTCTGAGCTAATTGTGAGTGCCAGCAGTCAGTTCTAGGGGGACTGCCTGTGTTGGACTGCACCAAGTGAGTGAGGGCACACAGGGCTCAGTGTCCCTTGTCCAGAGGGGGAAGGTTCGATACCTTCTGGCATCAGGAAATGCTTTATGGGCTCCATCCATTCACTGCAATTCAGAACAATTATCTCCCACCTGTGACAGTAATCCAACTCCATCAACAAAGACCATACAATCAATGCAGCCATGAAAGTCAAATAAAGACAAGCCAAGTGAAGCTAGAGAGATATTTTATGTTAAATTAATGATATTTTCTAACCCAAGTTCTCAGTGGACAGATTCGAACATATTCATGTAGAAGAACTAGAAAGAGCTGAAGGCCCATTTGGGAGGTGCAGGACAGTGAGGCCTGACCAGTAGAACTATTACTGCATAGAAGGAAAGAAGAAAAACTGATATCCAGGACTTCATGATCCTGTTGAGGTAAAGAAGCAGGTTCATATTAGCCAGGAAACAAAATTCACAAAGCCCAAGAAGCAAGAGTTTCATGTGCTAATGACACTGGCAAGCCCTGAAAGAAAATCTCAGGTCAGACTTTGCAAGGAAAGCATTAGAGGTAACTGTTAACGTTGGTGACTAATTAAAAGCAAAAGAAATAGACTTTAAACTGCTCCAAACAAATCATACTTGCTCTGCAACTAAGACGAGTGGATGGGTGAACAAGATCAGCTGTACTGTGTCTTGAGCCTGTCTCCATGGAAACCCAGTCATCTTCTGAAGCCAAAATCTGTTCTGCATGATGATTCAATAAATCAGGATAGATTTTCCCCATGTGTATGTGCCAAGTTGCACTAGAGAATGGAGGTCTGACCATCCATAAAGTGTGGGATTTTTCTGGGACAATTTTGGGGGAAACAAAAAAGAGAAGCGAGAACAGGTAGGAAGAGATTTGGGGGAATATTTCACAGAATCATATAGCCCCTTTGCCTCTGCTCTTGGGCAACTTAGGGAAACTTTTTGATGGTAATGGAGCTCCTGTTGGAGCAACAGTTTTGCTGAACTCCATGGAGGTGGGACATTAATACCAAGTGCAAGGGGAAGCTGTTCACCATTTTAGCAAGTTGGAAGAGAGAGAGATTTAATAGAGAGGCTAGAAAGAATTGAGTGTCATGTTCTTAAAAAATAAGTTTAAAAACCAGTGCAACTACATCCACCTTGCTGAGATTAAGGAATTGGTTCTGAATCCTTTAGACTTGTGTTCAAATGCCTAATTAGACTTAAAGAACACATGAACGAGGCATCCCTTCATCCCAGGACTGATTGAAGCAGTTGCAATCTGGGCTTTTCTCCCAGGGTACAACTCCCAGGCCCTGCTTGTGGGAAGCAGGGCTGGGAAAGTGAAGGTGTTATAAACTATGTCATGAGACATGAGGTGTGTTTTGAGTTGTGCAAGAGAATCTTCTTGTGCAGAGTCCTCAGGCAAAACACAACCCTTAGCTTGGCACCATCTCAAAGGCTAAAACAATTGCTTAATTTTAAGAACCTTTTCTTTATCAGATCTTTTGTGCTGTGACTCCTGCATGGAAGTAAATGAACCTTCCTGTCTCTTGTCTTGTCTAAAATCCATGAGAGTAAATGGCTTTTATGGGATTTATGTCTGAACTGTACAGGCTGACATGCATCCAATCTGCTGAATGGCACATTCAGATGCCCTAAACTCACAGACACACACCATCCCTGCTGCACAGAAGCACCTGCAGCTCTGACACTGAATTTCAGGGGAGAATAGGCACAATCCCATCACAGGATTTGAACTGGCCCATCAGAGAAGCACAACGTGGCTCTCTGTTACATCTCTTCAATGTAACAAGCCTGAAAATTACTCTGATTCAGGGATTCAGCTTTATGTTTTAAAACCAGTGAGAAAGCCTCCCCACTTTATAAAAGAAAATGTGTATTTTTTTTCTCAGAAGTGTCAGATGGATGGCTCATGTCAAAGATTTTATAAGAGGGAAAAAGTCTTCTATTTTCTGTAAACCAGTTCACCTGGGCACCTCTGCTGCAGGCTCTGAAAGGAAGGGGGCAAGGGACCTGCAGGAAGGGCAGGTGCTGGCACAGGTCTGTCTGCAACGCAGTGACTGCTTTGGAACAGAACATCACCTAACAGTGCCCAGTGCCTGGGACACTGTGCTCAAAATTGTGTATTTTCTTACCAAGGCCAGCTTAGAAGTTTCCCAGTGCTTAAGAATTAGCGGAGTGGGATCATATGCAGGGCTTTAATTGAAGATTTTAAATACTTTGAAGTATAGTTAGCCCAGATTTGCTGCTGGGAAGCTCCTCTGCAGTGGCATGCTTGGAGCCGGGTCTGAGCAGCTGTGTGGGGGAAGGGACCAGAGCATTAAATAAAGCTACTTGTTGACTGCCTGTAAAATTGGCTTCTAAAGGGAGTGCCACAGAGCACCATCCATTACCAAGTGACCCAGAGTCTTTCTCAGCTACTCTAGTCAAAATCATAATTAAACTCTCTGTGTTCCTGTTGGGTACCGTTTGTTGTGGGTTATTCAGTTTAATATTTACAAAAAGGACAGTCCTCTCCCGTGCCACCTTAACCCTGGGCTGTTTTTCACTTTCATTCCAGATGCTCGAGATCTCTTCAGCCCCTTTGTTCATTGTCCTCATCCTGCTTTTCATTCTGCTGCTCGTCGTGGTGCTCATCAAGAAAAACGGCACTGCTGCCCTTATCTGGAATGAGATAATCCGAGAGAAAGTAACCAATTTCATCATGAATCAGAGCAAAGAGCAGAGGATTTTGAATTTCGTGCTGCAGAACGCAGTGCGAGGAGACCCCCGGAGTGTGGTGGACACCATAGACAGATACTGCTCCCAGAAAGAGTGGGCCATGAATGTGGGCAATGAGAAAGGTAATTGCACAGGGATCAGCATCTGAAAGATCCCTCAAGACTAGCACAGGGCAGGACATCTAATTGTATTCACATGGTAACTTCCATCTGCTGCTGCTGCAAAAAACCCCAACCCAGCCAGCCCTGTGGTCAGCAGAGCAGTTCTGTGCCTGCTTGGGGGGTGTGTTTGACCAGGGCTGGCCACTGACTCATCCAGAAAGTCACAGGAGCAAATCTGGGGTTCTGTGTTGTGTACAGTGAAGTGTGTCAGGTGGGAAAAATCTAGGGTTGTGTTACACCTCAGTTCCTATACAGGCTGCCCTTAAGGCATAATTCATTACGTTAGGTACTTTCAGATCCTTAACAAGATAGTAAATTGAGAAAAAAAAGTATGTTAAACTACATGGATTTTGTGTATGCAGCATAAATTAGAAGTTTCTGCTGAAAGAGAAATTCTACACATCATACAGTATCAGACATTGTTGCTATTTAGCAAGTAAATCAACTCGTTCTTGCCTCCTAAAGGATAGCAAGGAAACATTGTTTTTTTCTTAGTGGCAAGAAAGTGGCAATCTTTCCAAAAAACTATAATGGCAAAATGTTAACATGTTCCCTTATGAATTAGAAACAAAAGTACCTCTTGCTGGGAAACTGCAGGGGGAAATTTGCTTAGTCAGTGATTGTCCCAGCTAAGGAAACACAACTCTAAGCATTGTAATAAAAATGCTTCTCTGTCATGGGAACATTTTTTGGAAGTAGCTCCTCAGCATACAGGGCAGCAGGACAGTAGGTGATGGCTGAGTAGGAATTCTTAAAGCTCTAAACTTGGAACATTTGTGATTATATTCTTAATAATTTCACTCTAGTTTTGTTCTGGTAAGATGGCCTTTCCTCAGGTAAGAGCCATTAAAATTAATGCATCTTTAGTTTCTAACATTTCTAGAGTGACCACATGGCCTCAGGATGCAAGCACCATTATCAGCATCATCATAATGTTCATAAACAAATAACATCCAGAAAAAAATCACTTAATGAAGGGTATACATACAGTGAAAAATTCCACAGTTAGTGTAAAATCCCTTTAAATACTTTTTCAGTTTAGTCAGAGGAAACAGTTTTCTCACAAATAAATACTTCTCTTCAGAACTGAATATAGTACACTGTTATTTCTTTTTGGGAACATTTTTTGTTGTTCACAATTTGCTAACATTTTCCATCCCACAAAATCATGTAGTGAGTCCAAATATTTTGCAATTTTGTAAGTAGATTTTTCTTTTTTTCTTTAAAGACAAGTATTTAGGATAAGAGATTTTGTACTAGACTACAGCACATAACATTTGCAACAAACATGAGCACTTAAAATTC
>JAWWLZ010000038.1:6668790-6693327 GCA_035041345.1 Poliocrania exsul
AAGTTTCTTGTTACTAACTTGTTCTTCTGTATGCAAACCAGTTTGATTTTGTCAAAAGCTGACCTATTTCCATTTTAATCAGGTTTAATTTTAGACAAGACAGTGGAAGAGGTGAGTCCCTCAGTCGCACTGGAGCTGGGCGCCTACTGTGGCTACTCCGCGGTGCGGATTGGGCGGCTGCTGAAGGCGGGGGCTCGTCTGCTCACCGTCGAGTTCAACCCACAGTTTGCTGCCATAGCTAAACAGATGATTGAGTTTGCTGGAGTGCAAGATAAGGTAAGTACTATTTTGTCTGTAACCACTATAGCAAAACTGGGTAGATTTTGTATTCTTTTTTTTCTTGCACCCACAGGCCCTTCTTAATTTAACCAGCTCCAAGCCAAGGTACAGTCCCTGAGTTCTCACAGCTGAGGATTTCAGTGTTGCCTCCCAGACTAGAGAACTGGTTTTCTCTGTATAAATTAAAATATTCAAATTGGTGTCAAGACTGACTACAAAATACTGAACCATAGTCTGATTTGTTACAAAAGCTCACAAACCCCAGTTGCACTATGTGCAATGGACTTCAAATGAGAGGCGTTTACCCAAATCTAGTTGGTCACAATACAGATACCTAAATTTTGTGCACAGAGGTGTCTTGACTCTCTGTACAGTTGATTGAGATGCAGGCACATTCCCAGCCTATAATCCATCTCAGCCCAAGGCAGGAATCTACAGCAGGCTGGGGGATTCATGCCTGAGAAGGGCCTGTCTGTTTGGCTACACAACTCACTTCCATGGTGCTGGTAACACTGAGACCTTCTAATGCATTTCTTAACTTCTTGAAGAGAACCTGAAGTACTACTGACATCTAAAACTGCATTTTCCCCACCTGATTTAATCTCCTGATCAGCTATGAGTCATAAACCAGACATTTCCTTACCACTTTCTTCCTCCTCTCACAGTATATGGTGCTTGCCTAACAAGTCCACGTGCAGCAGCTGCTTTCAGTTTAGCAGTACTGCCAATAAACCTGAGAGGAGGATGTAACAGCCTCTGTCCTGCTTCTTTCCTCTCCTGGCCACAGCAATTTTACATACTGTAGCCTCTAGCTTTATTCTAATCCAGTCTGTTCTCTGCATTTTTTCTTCCCTTGGCTTACAAGAGTCAACTGAGATGTAACTAGAAAAGGTAATTAAAAGTACTGTTTTCAACAGGAGATTTCCATGTTTCCAGTAAAGATACATATTATCCAAC
The DNA here is from genome assembly GCA_035041345.1 of Poliocrania exsul. Taxonomy (NCBI): domain Eukaryota; kingdom Metazoa; phylum Chordata; class Aves; order Passeriformes; family Thamnophilidae; genus Poliocrania; species Poliocrania exsul. Next base: position 6,670,027 of record JAWWLZ010000038.1, read on the forward strand.
AGAAACAACAGGTCACTTTTTCTGCTGTTATTTAATAAAAGTAACAAAACTCCAAAGCACCCAAATCCATATTTTGGAACATAACTGAGTTGGTTTGTCAAAAAGGTACAGCTGATCTAACTCTATTGAAATAATCAACTGACACAATATTGAGCTGTAAACAGGATCACTGATGCCTGGCCACAAGTTAAAATGAGCTAGAAGCATGTGCTTTTTATTAATGGTTCACAGTTCATCAGAGGATTTGTATTTCAGGTTAAACTCCTAGAAGGTCCTTCAGAGGAAATCATCCCCCAGCTGAAAAAAAAATATGAAGTAGATACTCTGGATTTTGTCTTCCTGGACCACTGGAAAGACAGATACACCCCAGACACCATCCTGCTTCAGGTCAGTTTGCACAATTCCAGTCTTAAAGTAGTAAATACCTTGATGTCTGTGAGGCATCTATTCTTTATGAGGGACCTCATCCTCTGTAAAATGAACACTGGCAACCAAAATAGCAACCTTACAAGGAAAGAGGATTGGAAGGACAGGACCCCAAACTTTTGTTAAGGACAAGTGCCAACACTACACAGCTCAGGACTCGAACCATTCTGTCTGCTGAACATACAGGAGTGCCTGCATGGTCACTAACCAGAACACTTGACCCACAACCCATCCTGACCCTGGGGGCAGGTGAGACCCAGGACCTGCATATCCCAGCTCCACATCTCCAATTTATTCAGTACACTTTTTTTTGCCTGGGTCTGTGGTGCCAGCAGAGCCTCTTGATGAAATAGTATTTTGGTAGCACTGCTGGGTATCACTTTTCTGTGAGTCTTTACACTCTTATCTAATTAATTGGCTGCAAAGCAACCTTCAGAAGAGTGCAGACTGCCCCAGACAGGCACTTCCTAGGGAAATGCTGGCAAGCTCCATGTCCAGCCCCAAAGGTGGAAAATTTATGCTCATTTCTTCCCAAGCTGCCTTAACCACTACTGTAAGCATTACAAAACAAGTTGGCTGGAACAGCAGGAGGCAGTCATAGGTGAGGTAACTACTAGAGAACTTCTGGATAGGAAGGCATTTTCAGGTGTTAAATAACTGAGATTCACAACATCTGTATCTATCCACACAACACATACAGATACTCTCCTACCTTTGGAGCTGTAGGCTGGTAACATTTTCTACAACTGCTTGTTTGTATGGAAGTGTCATTTTTCAATTATTTTCTTCACAAATAGAGCCACTTTTTTGAGCCTGCCAAGTACTTCCTGACCCCTGCTTGAGGACTGCAACAGTCTCTTCTGATCAGCCTCCCCTGTTTTTTAGTTTTAGCCCCATCTCCTGCAAAGCTGTTTGAAAAGGAAATTTGTTTGGGGTTATGAACAGCCAGTATTGAATTTACACAGCAGTAGCTGAAGAAAATGTTCCCTCCCTGCAGTTATTTTGTACTCAGAGAATGCTTTCTTTTAAAGTGCCTGTGTAGGGACTGAGCTTTTTCCATTGGGAAGAGCCAGTGCATCCTTATCAGAGCTTAGCTTTCAAAACACAGCCAAAATAAACAGGTACTTTAGTTCCATGGTAGTGGCCAGTCTGATGCAACTGTGATACAAAGTTGCAAAAAAAACCCCAAAACACCATGAAAAGACAAAGAAAAGATCCTCACATTTTCTCAGATGTTACAAACCTTCAACGTGCACTTCTGGCAGGTATTGCAATGTGAATAGTGACTGTATGAAGTATGAATATAAAATACTCAGATGAAAAATATATATTGGAAGTGGTCCAGACATGCACTTCTAGAAAAGCCAGACACGAATTGCATCTGAAATCCTGATGACCAGTGGAAAATACAGCATGTTGTCTTTTGTGGGCTTCTGTGAGCTGTGCAGTACAGACAGACTGGAGGGTATTTGACATGTCTCTAAAATTGCTTCTGCTGTGCTGACTGGTGTTCAGTCACCACAGGCAAGAGCAGGAGGGGCTGAACAGCCTCTGCAGGACACCCATCATAGAACTGCTCTCACACACTGAGACCCACCAAAAACACTCTGTTTTGGCTACAACTACTGCCTGTAACCACAGGGTAACAACCAGCCTGATTACAGCAGACTTTGTTTTAAAACAGCTGGTAAGCTCAGATAAGCAACTTCTCCTAGTCAAAAATACCAGTAAAAATGAGGTTTGGAGGTTTACTGGGGATAAACATTGCACTTGAAGTGAATGTTTCAAGTTAATTCTGCCTTGTGGAAATTTGTCAGAGTGATCTTCATTGTGTGCAAACACTGCTTCATGCCCAGGTCCTGAACAAAATGACAGGAAGTTGTTTAAGATGAAAGGAAAACAAGCACAGAAAATCACTTTTATTCACTTAGTGGTTTTGGATTCTGACTGAGAGTGGCCAAAGCACGCTGGTACATGCTGGTTCCTCAGGTGACCTGAAGAACTACTGCAACAGTTTAATGCCACGTTAAAAAAGTTTTTAAACATTGTGAATGACAGCCAAAACAAAGCCACCCTACTGATCATGTAGACACAGCTGGAAACCAGCTGAGGAGCAAACTGCACACCTGCACGGCACTTGACCTGCTGTTTCAGAATCAGCATCTCTAATGTTCTACTGGTTGTGTTCAAAGAAAAACTCAGTACATGACCACAAAGGATCTGAGAGCTACTCAGCTTCTCCCGTGTCTCTCCTCCCTCCCAGACCTTCCTACAATGGGTTTTTGGTTGCAGGCACTCAAGTCTGACATGGTTACACCAAAGTACATTACATTCAAGCCAATGTCTGCTTAACAGCCACTGTGAAGCAATTTCTCTTCTTTCTAGGAATGCAACTTGCTGAGGAAGGGCTCTGTTCTTCTGGCTGACAATGTCATTTTCCCAGGAGCTCCAGAATTCCTTAACTATGTCCGCAAAAGCCCCCATTTCCAGTGCACTAACTACCCATCTCATCTGGAATACATGGAAGTGGAAGATGCTATGGAAAAGGCTGTGTTCTTGGGATAAAGAGAGCCATTAATACTCAACCTTTGTTTCATATGATGTAAATGCAACTGCACAAGTTAACTTGTCCATGCTTTAATTTTTAGTGGTTTTTTTACTTTTATTTTGAAATCTGTAATTAATCCAAGTGCTAGTGGAGATCTTTTTAGACTAGGTGGAAACTAAGATGGGGAGTAAGCAGGGTAACTGCTCACAGGTGTGTGCCATTGTTCCAGCAAAGCCAGGTGATGCTCATTGCTGTGCCTTGACCAACACATCTAACTACAGAGTCTGCTGTTCTGAGCTCCACCTGAACCACCTCAGTTTGGGCTTAGGATGAGGTGGAGAAATACACTGTAACTTCTGAAGACTTGTGTCCCCAATCTGAACTCATTACAAGAGTGGAAAAAACATGCATGTTGCAAGAAAAGACCATTTCAGGTGCCCTAATTTTACTAAATCACTAGCATGCCACCTTAATGCAGTGAAGGCTCCTGTTGTGATATCAGATACTTTTTTGCATATTTACTGCAAAAGTTAATCACCTCTATGTGAGAGAAAAGAGCATACACTGTAAGATGAAAGGCTCATGCAGTGATGAGAAAAACAAAACAGAATTCTGAAAAATACAAACAAAATGATTAATCTGCCCATGCAGAGGTAGGGAAAACTGAAGTAGTAAACAGATTAAAATAAACACAGTAACAGATAACAGAAGGAGCAGACTCCTTCCAAAAGCATACAAAAGCAATATTTGACCTTGAGAAAATGCTGTTTGTCCACTCATTATATTGTACATACATAGGACATGCTTTTTAGGGGTGGGGTGAGCTGCTTACTTTGAAGTGCTGTGTATGTTTAAGATACTGTATAAAAATAAAGATGAGAGAGAACGGATTTCACCAGGTGGGTCCTGCACACCCGGGTTCACCTCAGTGCTGTTAACTATGTGAATAGTGTGGCTTGTCATTGAGAAGATACAAAGCCAAGCCTGAAGTCTCTAACACTTCAACAATGCAAAAATCCAGTGGCAGCTCCTACCATGTCCTGCTGTGATTATATAATAAAGCAATGGGTGTTATTTATAAATAAAAAAAAACCAAAACAATAGAGCAGGGATGTGACTTCATGCCAGTTTCTCATGAATTTTGCTCTACACTAAGGAATTCCAGCCTCAAAACAGCCACAGAAAGATCCAACAGCTGAAAATCAGAGTGAAAATCAGGGATAACCATCGTTGCCTTTCCTGGAATGAATTCTTTCAGGCCTGTTACGAGTTTCTTCCTTTCACAGCCCACCTCACTGCAGTGGTACCTACCCTGGCCTGTGTGCTGCAGAAAATCCACCTCAGGGACACCAGTAAGGACAGGAGCAGAGATCACCACACAGAAAAAAGGAAAACCAGAACAGGTGACAGAGTCAGTTTAGAAAAGGACCAAGCACTGGTGACCGTGGTCACCACAGTGACCCAGCCAGCTTGAAATGTGTGCATTTCACAGGGCTATGAGAAGGAAACATTATCAGAGTTTCTCTAACTATTTAAACTCTGTCATATTGACAAAGACACAAGATTTACTGTACTGGACTCAATTACACAAAAGCAGCCCCTGGTTACTCTGCTGTCCTGTGTAGAAGACACCGAGTTCCAACATTTCCATCTCACACTGTCAGGAATTGATTCCATAAGATTGCTTTGCATCACATCCTCTTGGTATTCAGCTCAATTCAAAGTCATTGGGCCAAGGTCCTTCAGGTGGTTACAAGCAATTTTTGCAAAATTTGCAACAGAAAATAATCTTCAGGACCATTTCCTGGCCCACAGAGGTTTCTAGAGCACACTGGAAAATCTGGGTATGTACAGTTGACTAGAAAATTTTTCTGGACACCCAAGGTCACAAACACCGAAGAATCCTCTTGCTTCTGGACTGTAACACCTTTGCACCCACCAGACACTCCTGTCACCACAGGGCACATCCCAAGGACCGATGAACAAACCAGGCTCTGACACATTGATGGATGTGTAAGAGGAAGCAGGTAGACTGTTCTGCACTCTCCAACAGAGGACCAGAAAAATACATTCCTGCTGCTAATTAATGGCCAAAACTACTGTTCAAGAGATGGTCTAGGAGATTAGGGAAGGTGTGAACCTGTAGAATTAGCACAGATATTTCAAAAGATGCATCATGAAGGATGTGTGTGATATATGTGGCAAATATAACAGCCATCCTTTAGCATGAAAAGGTATTTTAATTCATTATAAAGTGTCTCCCACACAGCAATTTGTATAAACAAACACCATGTATGTACTATCAGATTATTTAGAGAATTCCATATGTAAGAAAATTTTTTCCACTTCACTACTCTTTTGAAATGCTCTTAATGATTGGTGGCAAGGGATGAAAAGAGAAAAGCCTGACTCAGTTTGCATGACCGACAATTAGAAAAAAGGCTTTTGGTCAGTTGAGCAAATGTGATCTGGAGTCACTGACACATAAATGGGAAATCTCCCAGGGATAAGATGGACTTTTCAAAATACAGCCACGCTTTGAATTCTGGGAGAGGCAGACAATGGATCTTCTAATGCAAATATATCCTAAAAAACTACTGAGTGTTACTGCAACATCAGCTTATTACAGTTGGAAGACACAACCTATTCTTGCCCAAACCACGTACAGAACTGTGTGTCTGGAGCATGTGTTTCAGAGTGCCCACTGAGTGGGGAAAGCTCCCAAGGGAAAGAACTGCCCTAAACCAACACATAGCTTTCAGCAAATTCTCGCAGCTCATGTCACAAATGGTTGATCCCACCAAATGCTGGTGATTTGTGTCTATTTTCCAAGTGACAGCTACTCTCTAGGTTGCCTTAGTCATTCAGGCAACACATGGAAGAGAGGTTGGTTTCTGCCAGAGCCTCTGTTATCTCAAAAGGCACATGATATTGTCATGATACTGAACTGATTCTTTAAATCACTGTATAGAAAGGAGGCAGATCTATGAGGAAGTCAAACCCAGCACTAATCCCTTTCACATCACAGCACCCATGTAGGCAATCCTGACATCAGAACTTACTCATCTGAGCAAAGAGCAGGCACCACATGTTTGTACAGGAGCTTGTGCCTCCTCCCACTGGCATGAGGAGGTGAAAAGAAGCCCACTGGAAAATTCTGAGCCATGAGTCGAACACCAAATGCAGTGGAGAGAACATATGGAAACCTCTACAAGAGCAACAAGAACGACCATGAGACTCCAACTCTTCCACCCAAGGTGACACCACCAGGGCACTGGTGTGTCCTTATGTGGCTGCAGCCAATTAGGCATCATTTACAAGGTATGTCATGAATAACCACTGTGATTGCTCTGCACCTACACACACTGAACAAAGCACAAGAGTTTTAGTCTTTGTCTCTACAGCCACATGACACAGCAACTTCCCATTTTAAAAAATCCTCTCTGTCAGCTCAGAGCAGAACAAGATTCTGCCATTGCTGTGCTTCAGTTGCTCAGACACCTTCACAGTAAGACACTGGGGAAGAAACCCTTGAGGATGGAACATTCCCTCCAGACACTGCTTAAACCTGAAACATATTGAGGGCTGTGATATTTCTTGCCCATTGTTACCAGGTTAACCTTTCACCTGCAGGACTCACTGCTTCTGTTTGCCCCACCTGCAAGAAGCTGGAAATGAAATCATTTTGACAGCTATAAAAGGTCAGTTGTAAAAACAACATGTTTGTTTTAGCTCAGTACCTTACCTACAGCATCTGCTACTCATTGCCATATTAGTGCACAGAGGAAAAATCAGATTCCTCACTGCAGTGAATGATGATAACACGGAGGAACAGGATGCCAAGCCCAGGAGCCCACATCTCACCACAGCACTTGGGAAAAACTGCATCCTCCAGCTGCAAGCACAGATCCACAGATGAGCTTACAAAACTCCTGGGGATGCATTTAAGACACGTGAAATAAGGAGGGCAAGCTGGAGATGACCCTCCAAGTGCTGTTTGCAAACATTACCAAGTAAATGGAACCTCAGAGTGCTGTGAATGGTAAAATCAGTAATGCACTTATGGCAAACTCTGTTACTGGCAACGATTCATCAACCTTTCACTCAGAGAAAACCCGACCTCCACTCCCTCTGTAAGACCTTGCAGAACATTATGTCAAGATTTACTGGGTTTTGTCGTGTTTCACGAAAGCATGGTGGGAAGCACAGTGTGTTTAGGTTCATCAGTCTCCCTCCTGACCTCTCCAGCACAGATAGGACACTCCTCGAGAGAATTAAGGTCTGCTGGTGACTGGCTGTCACTTCAAATACACAGGTGATGCTTCAGTATCAGAATTTTCTTCCATCCCACAGTAACAAATGTGAATTGTTTGGTGCATCCCCAAAAGCACAATTGCTCATGCCAGCCAAACCTCATACAGTGCTACAATTTGGTGTTCTCACACATTTGTATTTATGAGAATACTTGCCCACATTTCAGAAATGCAAAATCTTTGTGAAGTGACATGGATTTTATGACCAAGTTAGGAAAGGTTAATAACTTCCCAAATGGAAAAGCTATCAGCAAGTTAGGTCTGTGCTCACAAACGTGCTGGCCTTTGAGCAGGGATGCAGATGTCTTTCCCACAGAAATATGCCTGTATATTAAAAAAAGAGAAAACCCCCACGATCTACAGTCCAGGGTTGTGCTACAACTCCAGCATATGGCAACGAGTCAAAAATTTCCAGTTTTTCTCATTTAGAGGATATTTCAATTGCCCTCATTACCAATGACCTTTTGCTAACAGAGCACTGACCTGAGCTAGGGTTGAATAATCCCCTGCCACAAAAACTGCTGCAGCAAAGCCAAAGAGTATTTGACAGACCTGACGTAACAAAAAGATAACCAATGGCACGTGTATTCTTTCCAGGCATGGTTTATTGAAAACACACCAAATTGTTATCCTACATACCTGGTTTCTAACAAGCATTCTACTTGTCTGCATTATGGAAAGATCCTATAATAATAATACATTCTGTCACGGTAACATTTGTTCTATGAAAAGCATAATCCACCTTGTTTTTTCCTCTTCATACTTGTAAAATCAAACCATTCTAAGTGTTTCAGTTTATAGTACAGTGTAAATACAATGCAAAATCCCACCAGTCTAAACTACAGAGAGAATGTTGAGCAGTATTACAGAAAACACATTGTTGATTTTTTTAAATTCTCCTACCATGAAAATTTTAAGGCACATGATAGTTACAAACACATTAGCTACTAATTACCAGTAAGCTTCTTAGTCTAGTTATTTTGTTTTTCTGAACAGTAAGAACCAGATTGGCAGGCCTTGTAGTATCTGCACTATCTTCCTCCTCCTCACCTTGGACTTCAGATCATCCTACCCTGATGTCAAACTTAAGACAGAAAACAAAGGTTCATAATCCCTTCCCCTTAAATGCACTAAATTAGTCACTGTACCAGTAAATCAGAGAATTTCTCTCTCAAAGATAAGGAAACACCAGATTTTAGGGGCATCAAAACAAATTTTGCAGGCAACTATGCCTATATAAACCCCCTCAGAAACGGTGAGAGCACAACCCCACCCCAGCAACACAGACACACTGGCTGCAGGTATTGGCACACAGGAGGTTTCACTGAGTGGGAGGTCACAGCAGAAGGGGCTCTGACCACTCTGATGTGCCCACTTGGCCTCTGAAGCTTGGCTGACTCAAGGGTCTGACGTGTGCGCCTCTCACAGGCAGCTGAGCCTGTGCTCAACTTTAAGGCAGGTGACAGAAGGCAACTCACCACCTTCAGTCTCGTGGAACTGCTCTCAGAGTGAAAACTGCGTTTCCCAGAACAAGCCTTTCACGCTAGAAAGCACTACTGAAACTGCTCCCCAGAGCTGGCATGAACTCATGAATGTGCTGCCACAGACATGCCACTCCTGCTTTCGTGTGTCACTGACAGTAAGTCAGTTCCCAGTCCCCAGGTCTGCCCCTTCTGGGACATCTTGGCAAGAGAGACAGGAATTCCTTTCCTAAAACAGGCACATTCAGAATGGGCAGGTCTGAAAGCACCAGAGCAGAACTGGGATAGGCAGGTGGTGTGCCCAGCAGACTCTGAAGTTCGGGACCTGTGGCTGCCCAAGCTGTTCTCTGGGGAGCACTTCAAGCTGACAACACATTCTGAGTTGCACTTATGGCTAATATGCTACTTAATTCTGAAACAGAAATAAACTGTCCTAAAGCCCCAGCTTTCTGCTCTCCTCCTCGCACTGTGCACAGACTGAACCCTCTGGCAAGCTGTGGCACAACTGCTCACACACTCAGCCACCAAACTGGATGCTTCCCCAGGGGAGTCAACACACTGTTTTCTTCAAACCTCCACAGCTTAACGAATGTGCTTGTTCTGCAATAATCCCGTGCCATCAGAAGTCTCCCTCTCCCTACTTTATCTTGGCCCTGACTGGGCCATCAAATTTCCTCCTCCTCTTTAGCAGGAGCCTTGCAACACTATTGCTTCCTTCCATATAACCATCCTTCCCACAAGAATTTCCACAGGTGGAAATCTCTTCTACCCCAGCCCTTAGCAGGCAGATTCCCTCCAGTTTTCACAGTGGAGCCAACAGGAAAAGGGGAGGTCACATACCTGAGCCCTGAAAAGCACTGCCTGCCTTGTAGCAGCAGACTCTAGACCCTACTGCAGCTTTAATGACACACATTGCCGCTTTCCCTTCTTTACATACAGTCCCTGCTGCCAAAATACAACAATTATGGGTTCATCCACCCACAGCCCAGAACAGTTCCAACAGCCAGTTACACCTGTGCCAGCAAGGGGAGAGGTGAGGGCAGGTGTGGGCACACATCCCACCAGTGAGCTTGTGGCCATGGACAAACAGGACGTTCAATCACCAGTCCTGGTTCAAGGTATCCTGCTTCAGACCTCAGCCGGTGGGCTGATCATACCCGGGGATAGTCTCACATGCAAGTCACTCCCCAATCCCTTTTCCTTCCTCAACATCCAAACAACAGCTTGTTGAGAAGAAAAAACCCCACAGTAATGCTGAGGATGGGTTATTGCTACATACTTGGGAATTAGTTGTCATTGTAAGGCAAGGGAAGGGGAGGGGTTAGATGTGTGATTCCCAGGGGAAGCCTTGGCCCATCCACTCGGTATCCGACTCCATGACACACCATCCTTCGCTCTTCTGCAGCAATAAACCATGTTGTCAGCTCACAGCTCTGCTGGCTGCCACAGCACTTACCCCCAGGAAAACAAAGAACAGTTTGCTACAATGACCTGGGCAGCCAGTGCCACCTGACCTGCCAGGGTTATTATCACCGAGTGCAACGTAAATACAAAAAAGACTTTTGGGGGAGCGGGATGGGGTCTGAGTTTGCTTCTCAAATACTCCTTAGTGTTTTTAGCCCACAAATAAGAGATCAAAATAGCCTCCAATACAGACTTTGAGTGTCCCTGTAGTGTCCCACTAAGAGCCATGGGATATCTGGGATAGGAGGTCATGACCGTAATTGGCCCCAGTCACTTCACTTCCCCCTTCCTGTGGTTTTCTCTGTTAACCTCTTGCTGGCTTTGAAATATCTGTACAATAACTAAACCACAAAGTCTTAGCAGAGACTCCTTTCAACAGTCAAGTCTTTATTTTAAGTGAACTTTTGCTCAGACTCCTTTGGTAAATATATGGTTTGAAGTAGATCAGGGACAGACTGACAGCACGGCCCTTCTCTTACACTGTTCTAATCAGCTACAAAGCAGGTTCCATTGCTAATTACTGAACGTTTTTAAAAAAATCCTTTCATATACAAAAAGAATACACCAAGTACATAACCAAAAGTGATATAAAACTCTTCTGTGTAGCTTGGTTAAAAGGGTCTCCGCGTATTGGCAGAACAAGTATGAAAAGAGCACCATTGATATAATATACAGTCAGACGATGGATCTGGTTTCATTGCCACACTTTATGTCTACACAGAGAGGCGCTGCCCCGACACAGAGTCACAGGTGCCTCTCCTTGCTGCCCTTGATCCGCTGAGCATCTTTGGCCCAATGTCAGGACTCTCATGCAGATGAAAATACAAATCTTTGCTATCTTGATTTGCTCCAAGCAACTTCACCTTCCCCAGGATCCAGAAGTGACCACTGCAACGTAGTGGGAGATGAGGGTCAAAAAGGGAGGGTGTGAAGGAGCACACGTATCCTCCAAATCACTGACAGCTTCTGGCATCAGTCTTTTTCCCTGAATCAACAAATGCTTCCCTCTCCTGCAAACTACTTTACATGGTTTTGTTAACCTATCCTCTGCACAACAATATATATATATAGATATATAGACTTCTTTATTTATTTATATATATGTATTCATGTCAAATTTTTAATATACTCAAGAAGATACAAAGCTCTTGGTACTTGCTTTTTTTTTTTTTTAAAGTTTTTAAATCTTTTTTTACAAAAAATGTAGATGTTTTACTATTACAGTAATATTTTTGGGGAGGTGAGGTTGTTGGATATTTCCCCTCTATAATTACAAAAGAAACGGCAGGCACTGAAAACCGCAAATGATGTTTGCTCAACTCAAAAATGTGCTTTCCAGTCACACCGTTTTAGGAGCTTGTTTAAAACTAAATGTGGCAATCAAAGAACAGTGGCAACCAAGTAAATTCAGCAAAAGTCCTCTCATGCTACTAGTGAGGCATTTGCTTCCTATTCTCATCTGCTACCCTCCCTTGACCAATGCCTGGAGAGAATCAGTGATCTGAAGTCATTTAGTTCACGGCATTTCCAGATACCACAGATGCAGAATATGTTCTCTTGAGGTAAACATTCCCCTACACAAAGCAGGCCTTGGCATCCTGGAGAGCTGCTGCACACGGGGGATTTTCAGGCCAGATGAAATATTCAATCTCAAAACAAAAGCAAAGCAACACAGAAATCATGATGATGATTGTTAAAATGCCAAACCAGTTCCCTTTGTGGCATTTTTCATCAGGATCTGCAGCTCAAAGCAAACATGGATCCAACAGTGAAAAACTTACCATCAAGTGACAGACCCATCTAAAATTTATAGTGTTTTTCAAAATAAGACATCCTACAAAAAAGCTGTTTCCTTCCAATGTTGTAACAGCTATGGCAAAAGTGGTTGTTAATCTTCATCAACGCAACAGTGGCACATTTAACACGTAAAAGCTCCTTATTGCAATCTTTGAGAACATGAAAATAAAAAGCCAGCCAACTCCATTTCTCAGCACAGATTTCTGAACCAGGGACACCGAAACCTTCCATAAACTGCTTTTCAATATGTGGAAATAAAAACAGAGACATTACAGAATTCAAAAGGCAGAAGTATTGTACACCAGATTATACTGATAATATAGCACTGTGATTGATATAGCTTACTCTAAAAGCAGATTATACAGCTTGCATCAATTTTGCCATCCACTCTCCAGTTCATTTGACTGGTATTTAATAGTTTTTGTTCTGCATTTTCTCCCTTCACTGAAATCCAGTAAGCCCACTCAACATTCCTGCACCTTCTGTGGAAACAATAAAGAAAACCTAAACATTTTTCAAAAAGCCTTCAAAAATGTTAAGAGTTACAGTTCAAAAGAAATCTCCCAAAACAAAAAAAACCAACCCCAAAACAACGAGCCCCAAACCAGGAAAGTGCTATATCATCCTCATGGCTACAGCTACGACATCATCTCTGACATCCTCAGTTCCTCTCTCACTGTGACGCTGTGTCGCCTTCACTGCCATGTGACCTTCACTCCCGTCCTTGGCCCCATCCATACGTGAGTCACCTCAGGATGCAGCCACAGCTACATGGACGCTGGGGTTCCCTTTGCTTGCTTTCTTCTGGCAGGAGTGGGAGGGAGGGAGGGGGAGGAGGTGGCTGTTCCTGGTGGGAATGTAACTGAGTTAAGAAGCAGACTGTCTGGCTGTAAGGCATGGTGCTCTGGGTTGGCAAGGGCAGGCAGGGGCTGCTCCCACCCCTCCTGGACCCGCAGCCTGGTCGGTGATGCAGCGCCCTCCGAATCCGAATGGCAGTGGTGACTGATGAGATCCTCTGTGTCGATTCAATGTTTGTTTCTCCCCCTCAATTAAAAAAAATGTGGTTGGACTTTAGCCCTGCAAAATAAAGTCAAAATTGATTAATACCCGTCAATAACATGGCCTTGGTGATCTCCATCACCTCGTGGTAGGACAGTGACTGGAGATGCCAACCTATCCCCAATACATGGCTTCCTTGAAGGGTATGTCTGGGAGAAAATGAGCACAGGCTGTGTTTTTGAAAGTCAGGACCCCACCTGTAAAGGCTTCACTGCTCAGAGAGGAGTGCAGGAGTGAAGCAGGCACCACACACAGACATTTCTCTCAGCCCTCTGCCTGAGCCAACACAGCCCATCACGCAGCACAGCCACGGGAAGCCAACACTGCAGGGTCTGCCCTGGCTATGGAAGAGCACCTCACCCTGCCAAAGCTTGCTCTAGGCAGGTGCTTCCAACCCAGGAACAGAAACAATCTGCTGCAAACACTTAGCATTTATACTAGACTGAAAACAAGGAGTGGGGAAAAAAATATCCAACACCACCACCCAAAAACATACAGGAGTTTTCTCTCCCACTAATGCATGGGATTTCCATGCAGAATTACAGAGATTGATGATGGCTCATTAACTGGAATTTGGGCCCTTAAAGATCAGTTGTCCAACTCTGAAAGTTGCTCAGTGCCTTCATGACAGTCACTAGAATTTTCCTTTAGTCATAGCCAGGGGCACAACACCTGCTGTTCCAAACATAGCATCCTCTGATGGAGTGCCAGAAGGTGTCACCGGGGTAACTCTGGCAAGACAGCAGGAGACACATTAACAGTGGCAGGAGCGAGAAGGGCCAGTGACATTACTGAGGAACTTGGCACGTAGCAAAGGCAGACAACCAGAAAGCGACAAAAAGGCACCTTTCTTTAGTGACAAAATAAAAAAAAAAGGAACTGAGAAGTGGGAGTTGGGGGTCACTGTTTATTGTGTAACCAAAATTATCTCTCCTTGCAAAGTAACTTCTGTACAGTCAGCAGCTTTCCTGCAGATGGGCAGGGCTGTGTAATGCATGGGAACCTCAGGGGACATCCAGAAATAGTCAAGGATATGCTTTTCCTTAAGTCTCAGCCTAATCCTTATAATGAGCATAGAGGGAGAAAAAAATGGTTGGAAGCAGGAACACACTATTCAAATTCATTCCCATGGCCTAACAGCAGAAATAATTCACATTTCAGCTGACAACTGATCACTCACAATATTAATTTTCTGCCTGCCTATTTGACAGGTTATTTTTTAATCAAAGAGTGGTGTTTGATTGCATTTCATTAAAGATACACTGAATAATATAAACACCACTTTTTTTTCCAAACCCATTTTCATTTATCTGAAGGGACCCAGTTAGCAGATAGACTAGAAGAGATTCCACAGTGATACAGATCATGCACGAGAGAAGTTAATCACTAGCCCCAATTACCATTAAAAGGACCTACCATGCATGCAAATTAGACCCAGGAGTCAACAGGCTGGGGTTTAATGTCACGGGCATCCACCAGATTCACCGAAGCCCTGTTACTCCTGTTAATGTTTTTCCTATTTGTGTCATTCTGCAGCACAGGGTGAGGAGTTAAAGCAAAACAGAGCTGATTAATCAAACAAAACCACCAAACAAGTCAGCTTAAAGTAGCACAAAGGAAAATTAGTGGTAGAGAAAGAAACAAGATCAGCAAAGGCACAATACTGACAAAAGCATCTGCAGCAGCCGAAAGGCTGCACTTCCCCGCAGTTGTTGCTCAGGATTCCCCTGAGCCTCAGAGCAGTGGGTATCACACACACCCACGGTCACATTTGTGTCACAGCACAGGGAGAAGGATGAGCAGCAGCTGCTCAGCTCTGCCCACGTGAGGGCAGGGCCATGTACCCCTTTGGTGGGCACAACAGCCTGAATTCAGGTTACCCTCCGGTCCTCAGGACCAAGAGACAGCACAGACTGTGGGTTACACTCTGTTGAGGTGAAATGGTTTTTCTTTTTCTTATAAACACAAAGCAGCTGCTCAGTGAACTCTGAGTTTTGCTTCATTTCAGTCATACACTGCATTAGGGCTGCTTGGACCACTTTAATGAATTCTGAGTGTTAATTTTCCTGCCTTGGCCTATTTTCTTCAGAGAGGTATTTTCTGCCAAGCTTTTACTGATCAACATTCTTGTATCACTCACTGCATCCCCTCCTGCTGCATCCTTGTAAAACATGTTAGAACTGTGATGAGGGAACTAGAAAGTTTATTTCACTGACACTGGCTCAAGCAGGGCCATCTCTTGCCAACTGGAGCAGGGGAGCACACTGCATGACTTGGTAATCCAACTTAAAAATATGTCCAGCCACACTGAAGCCATTCTCCAGGGGGTTCATTCCTTCATGGAAAGGCAGCAGCAGGAAATGCCTGAGCAGGCAAGTTAATACAGACAGGCTGGTGCAGCAGGACATCTTTCTAATTCATGAGCTACGGAAATATTTCTCTCCAAATCACATTTTTATTTCCCTTGTTCAGTGATGGGGGGGTTTCCTTTCAACTGACTGAAGTCTGATTCTTTCCACTCAACACGAATCACCTGGATTTTCTGATATTATCAACAATGTGCTGAAGGTTATTAAGGACAGCCCTCTGCAGACTAACAATGGTGTTTCCTACCAGTGACTCTTGTTTCAATGAATCCTCCTCTTCCTTCTCGGAATTACTTCCCCAGGGGAAAACCCAAGCTTGCTTTGAGGCCAGGGAGAATCGGTGGCCACAGCATTAACAGACTTTTTAAAGGCCACTGAAAAGGTACAACAGTGCAACAGAAATTACAGAGCCTACTGAGCCACATTTGAACACAATCCACAATACAAAAAGCTGTGTGAAGAAAGATTTTCTTTTTTTTTTAAATTAGAAAGTTGTCTGAATTTGTCTTTAGAAGGCACACAGATAACTGTGCATGTCTCTCCCTCCCCCTCTTCATCTCCTTGGTCCATGCCCACAGTCCACCATCAGGACTGTGAACGGGTGTTGCAGAAATGAGTGCTGTTCTCCACTCTGCTGGACACAGACACACAAGATCACATCTACTTCTCATGGTGAGAACACAAAACAGTGACAAACTCAAAAGACTATGGTCAGAACAGAGTCTGAGCACAGTTACACACTTTAGGGCCAGGGAAGGCTGCCTGGACAAGGGTGACAGAACAAACACTTGCTATTTTTACAAACTCATCCAATTACAGAAATACAGTGACTGCCTGCATTTGCTCCTGCACTGGAAAGCAGCATTTTGGTTTTATTTCTAGTTAGCCAAGTGCTAAATTACAAAATAATGCCTTTTATGTGGGAAAAAACATCCTTTACAGCCCCCAGGTGAGTAACTACCAAGTGTTTCTTGCTGAGGGCACCAGAATTCCTTTCTTTTAAGGGCACTAACCAGCACCCAGCAGGAAGAGGAAACTCACTTTCAAAGGTTCTTTCTCGGAGGCATCGCCTGTGTTATCACTGGTCTTGTACTTGCGCTCCTTGTCGCGGTGATCGATGGTGGAGTATCCATCTGAGGAGAGCAACACCACAGTCAGGCACTGAGCACAAACAGTGCTGATGCAACCAGGATCCTCCAGCAAAGGAGCAGGAAGACAACCATCACAACCCCAAGGTGTGGCAGCCGATGCTCCCACGTGCCCCAGCTCTGCAATGTCAGTCCTACCAGCCACAAACGAAACAGAGGAGCCCTCTTTTTATAGCACTGCCAGCTGCTGGCACTCATTAGCAAGCAGCACTGTTTTCATCCCAGTCTGCTGCACTTCTTAAGTGTGCCCAAGGAAAGCAGCAAGTTGTCATCTCATGCCCTGTGGCTAATGAGCTCCAAATACAGCCCAAATCCTGCGTTCCTTGCTTAGCAGCCTGACTAATTGGCTGTGCTCACTGCCTCAATGCTCGGCAGCATGTTCCCACTCTTCCTGAGCCTGACTGCTAGCAGGACATGACAATAATCTGGAAGAGTCCCCATCAGAGCACTGAGAAAAAGGGCCTGTTGAGTTGGAAAAAATCTGGCTGCAAATCCTGCTGTGCTTGGGCTGACTTTCATTATGAAGTAGCACCTGTTGGTGCCTTTTCTCTTGACGACTAAGGAAGAGCATGAAAGCTTGATGAACACTAGGAAGGAAAGTGAGAGGGTTTCATAAAGAAATGGCTCTAATTATTTCAGAATCTTTGCTTTGAATTATTGTCAACCAATGTAAAACTTAATTTATTTTCATGATGCATCAGATTTCTCTCATTATCAGTGACAAATAGCTCCTCATCTGCTTTGCTTTGACAGCAATGTAATCTGGAGTAAATGACACCCAGATTTATAGCTCTCTGTAGGCTTTTGTTTTCCCCTTTGTAACTGAGAGATCATTAATGTTTTCCTGTCCTGACAAACTGTGTTTTTAAAACACTATAAGGAGATTTTACATAACCTACCGAAATGCTCCTCTTGCCTGCAACAGGTCGTTAAGAAAAGGTGAATGGTGGTTTTTGTGGGGTTCCTGTAGCATAAAGAGACACTGTTTGCCCACATGACAAACATGACTTGTGCCAAACACCATCACAGAGTGGCCATGGCCAGGTCAGAGGGAAAGGAGCTGCAGTTTCCCCATGTGCCTCCAACCAGAGTGCACCCAGCAAGCACCTGAGGCAGCAAATACTTATGACATCCTGGGCAGTAACAGAGTATTTAACCACACTGCCTAAAAATAACTGAAGAATTCTGGAGTTATCCATGTAGCACACAAAGCATGAAAATAGTTGCTACACAACACTTAACTTGTTGACAATGGAGATGCCTGACATTCTTGGCTAATCCTTTTGGAACAAAACAAATAAAACAGCCAGCACTTGTAGGGAACGTATGACCAATAATTCTCTTTCAAAGGACAGGTAAGTCATGGCCTAATCTAAGGATTCATCATTTATTCAGGACTAAATAGTTCACATAAGTATGTATTAAATGATGGAAACATGGTGACTTTCCCCAAAGAATCAAACTCACAGCAACTGAGGGGTAGCTTTTCACAACCTAATGTTAATTATACTCGTAAGGATGTAATGGATCACTTTGCATTTTTGTAGTGCCATCATCATGGGTGATCCACAAACATTTTAAAAAGGAATTGCCAAGATACAAAGGAGCATTTAACCTTCCCCCAGAAAGCAACAGCCACTAAGTGAAGGATGGCAGCTGTGATACTTCCCAGGGAGCAGGGTCATTAGTAAAGACTGTAATCACAAGAAATTAAAAGTACAACAGATCTTTAATACTACTAAAAAATTAACCCCCCATGCTTAGCCAGGACACAGCAGCAAAAGGAAGATGAACCTTTGCACAGTGGCAACAATCTAACAACAAAGAGTGGTCAAGAGCTCTGCTCTTCCTATCTAAGTCCCAACATATTTTGGAATTCATCCTCCTGCTGTGTGGTCTGCAAGCACATCAGCATGAGTGGGTTCTGTGTTTCCAAAATCCACACCCTGTGCTAAGACTCTGTCAAGATAAGCTGCAGCAGAGATAGGAAGTTCATGATTTGATGTGATAAAATGAGAAATGTGCTCAAGGAGATGCATCAGAGAAGTAACACCTCAGTGCCCCGAGGACCACAGCTCTGCAAAGAAATTAGAAATACTGCTCCTCCCATGTTTCACATTTGTTCTAAGAAGGGACCAGAATTAACTCTTTCTGTGGCATAAGGAAGGTCTAAACAGATGCTGCTCCAAGGTGTAAGTGCATTATTCTGAGTTTGTACAATCATATGTGGAGACAGAAGTTACACTGGCCAATAAAGGAATGTCCCATTCTTGGCTTGTTTACTCCTCTCTCAACTTTCTGCTTGTTGTCTTCTCTGTTTGCTTCACTTCCTCCCATTTTACTCTGCAGCAACACTTTTATGTTATAATGAATTACAGGACCAAATAAACACCTGCCAGTGTCAGTCCATCTGTGCCCTTACACAGCTCAGCTTAGAAAGATCAAACCTCTGGCAGAGGAGGAGAAAGGGAAAGCTGTGCCTGAGGATGGGCATGGAGAACAAGGGTGGCTGAACTGTGTGTGTCTGCTCTGAACTATTTCAGCTCCCAGGTGCTCCTGCCTGAGTGACTGTGAGTTGAGGTCCTGACACAGTTTAGGGAAGTCACAGCCTTGGCAGAGCCTGGAGATCAGAGCTGTGCTGGCTCTGCAGAGAGCTGGGGGGCACAGCTGCCCCCAGGCAGCACCGGGACACACTGAGATCCCCACTCTGCTGGGGCAGAGCCCCTTGCCCAGGGCTGGGAATGCCTGACAGAGCTGTGCATCCCGTGAGAACTCCCAGTACATGCCTTCCTCCACCTCCCAGGGCATCCTCACTCTAGCCAGGCCAGACTGGTCAGGTACCGATGGGAAATGTATCTCTCTGCCTCCCTTGCCACACTGATAGTGAATAGTTTCCTCTGTAGAGAAGGGTGACCCCCTCAAGCATCAGCAAACAAGTCAGATACCAACAGCAATTTTCCTTCTGTGATCTTGAAAAAGAGCCAACATGGGTTAACAGTAAAGGCCCAGGCACCAGGACAGCCAAACCCTGAAAGGAAGAGGTGACAGACAGATGGTGATGCTCTGGAACCTTCAGGGAGCAGGAGGAACACTGGGCTGGAAGGACCTGGCTGGGGGATGGGCACCTCCAACGTGAGGGTGGCACAGAGATCCATGGAATTCTGCACTGGCCCCTCTAACATGTTGGAGACAATTCCAGTTCAGCACCAAAGCAGTACAGCAGAGAGACAACTGTGCAGCTTGGAAGCAGCTGAAGGAAATTAAATGGACAACACAAAGCTGGAGAGAGAGGAGAATTCTCTAACAGACAGTGAACAGACAGCAGAAAGATCTTGGAGCAAGTGAAATAAGAAAGAGAGGAAGACAAGCTAAAAATTCACAACTAAAGCAGAGCATAGGACTTTCTGCAAAAATAAATAAAAGGATCAACAGGAAAACTTCTGTGGTATTCTGTGATGCATTTTCTTTGCAAACATAAGAGAGGTTGGTCTCTCCTGGAGGCTCTGGTGTGCAACAGGTGGGGATATAACCAAATTGCTACTGGGGGTACAGACTAAGAGGACTGCACAGTGATTGATGTTCTGCTCCATGTGTCTGCCAGTTCACTCCAGAGTGCAAAAAGAAGAAAACTTCCAGAATAAAAGTCCACAATGAAGATAAAATCAGAAAATATAGTCTAGGTCCTTATGTTAGTATGCCCATAAGACAAAATCCACTAAGCATTTGGAAGAACCTGAAGGAAAGAGATTAAATATTAAGTGGCTATTTCAGTAGTCTGGAATTAAGGACAGTAAACTGGATAAATTAATTTAGTCTCTTCTCAGCTGACTTCTGAAATAGCATGAACTTTATACAGACACTGAAGGGCTGAGGTCAGCAAAACCTGACAGATTCTGTCTTCTGAAGGTGATAAAATGATTGGAGTACAGAATGGCCCCGAGAATCTGCCTGATGCTGTACATATGCTGTTAATTTGCATTCAGTTTTGTACTCAGAGCTGCACCAGTAACTCCTGAAAGCATAAGGCAACAATTAATACTGAGAGCACAAACACCCAGCACTGCCCATCCTGCAGCACCTGCCAGCACAGCCACCCTGCCAGGCAATCCCCTCTCAACTTATTTTCTTCCATTGTGAGAACAAATGTTTCAGTGTTCCCTCAGGCAAAATACAAATGGACAGTTGAGTCATGGCAGGTGGCATCTCATTTTTCTAAGAATACAAAAGGTAATATATACCTGTTATTTTACTTTCTGAACATGCTTGGCTTTCAGCTTGGTTCTGACTTCCTATTTGATTGAGCTACAATCACAAAGAGCAGTATAACAAATGTTTGATCTGGGGGCATTAGTATAGGTATATTTAAATAAAAATAAATTCGACTGGAGGAAGTAAAGCAAATTATCAAGAGAACATACAACACCTTTATCTACCTTGGTAAAGAAAAAATACCCTCTACAAGTGTTACACTACAGAGCTTATCAATCTCAAGGCACATCACTCTCAGTCAGTGGCTGTTCTCAGGCTGAGCCTGGTGCAGATAAATGAAAAGTGGAGGCAGGAGTATCACACCTACTGACTTATTTTTGGTAGGACCTATAGAAACAAAGGCACAACAGATCTAAACACAAGCAATACACTGAAGTAACTTTTCAACCCTTTTTTTCCTTTCTGAATCCCCAGATTTGCAGATCCACAACAGGGAATGCAGCTGCCTCAAGGGCCAAAGACTGGAATGAAAGCTGGGTTGGTGTGTCTCCAATATATGCATAAAGTAGTGGAGAAATGGGTGTTACACTCCACATGTTTATAAAGAAACAAAAGACAGGAAAAAAGACGACAAGCAATCTTTTGTGAGGTAATGTTCTGTTTTTAAATGTCAGCTTTATCCATCTGAAATAATATCTCCTAGAGAAATAGTTGAACTTTGCTGTGAGTGACAGTGTGCTCTATTGGAACAGACAGAGAGTTTGATCTATGACTGTATTTACCTGGGCCAAGTTCATCCATAGGTATCATATCACGACTCCCAGACTTCTCATTATCTATGAAACAGAAGCATTGAAACCACCTGAGTTACATTTGCTTTTCTCAAAACCTGCTATTTTAAAATTAGTCACAGAACCAGAGAGGTCCATAAAATACTGAATGCAGAATTAATGTAAAAAAATCCCAAATGCTTCAACTGTTACCCATTCAGAAAGGGAAGTTTGACTGAAGTTCTCCAGAGAGCACATGCAATCCTTATGTTTTCTGCTTTAGCACTGTAATACAGAACTCTCTCTCTCCAAGTGACAACAGAAACCACAATTCTGCTCTGGACTACCCACCACTAATAACAAGCTTCTCTCTGGTCTCTCCAGAATAGGAAGAGAAAGAAAGGAAGGGTGCAGCTTCTCACAGCACAGAATCCAATCCACCAGCCTGCTGAGCCAATAGAAAGCTAATCCACAAAGAAAACGAGTAGTTCTTGACACATCAACAAACTGACCCAAATCATCCTCTCTCCGCATAATCTGCCAGGTTTGACCAAAGGCAGGGAAGGTGCAAACAGCCAGGACAGAGTGGGCTGTCCTTTCTGCAGTAACCTGCAGTTAAACCAAATAACAGTGCAGCACCATGAAAACCCTGCTGTTACAAACCAGACCAGGCTCAGGGACAGAGAAACCACAGTGAAACCAAAGCTGGAGCCCCACCAGTGCTGGTATGGCTGTGCCTCATGAAAACACTCAGACAGCTTTAGTTGGAGCTTGGATAAAATCATCTCTCTTAAAAAACCCCTGCCCAGTACAGAAAGCAGCTCTGCCAAAATAGGCACAAGCTTTAGAAAGGAAAAAACTCCAGTACTGAGTAGGGGTAAGGTCAAGCCCATTCCCAGGAAGATTTAACTGACAATGTTGCATACAAGTTGAGAAAACAGTACCAGCAGTGTCATTTCATAAGGCAAGGAATACTTTCCAAATCCAGGTAATAAAGACTGACCATTTTGGGACTATGAGGTAAAAATCACCACACCAATAGTGCATTTCTACTCCCTCATGCTGTGACACAGTTGTAGCAAATGCAGAAAACAAGTCAGCAAAGCATTATAGGAAAGTGATACAGAGCAGAACTGACCTTGACTTTTATCCACCAGAGGCAAAGTGCTGTCGTCATAGCCAGCCCTGCCAGCAGTACCTTTGGAACCCTTTGGAGCTGCAGAGACAGACTACAACAAACCCCACAGAAAGATGAAACTGTTATTCAGGGAAATTGAACAAGAAAAATAAACAAACCAACAGGATGGAGAGAGATTATGGAATGCTGCTAAGCTCCCCTTCTGTTGCTAATATGGCACTGGAGTATTTTTCTACTTTCATATAGATTTGCTGGTGGAATTTTCTTCCTGTTACCTAAATGGCAGCATTGCTGCTCTGTGAAAGGAGCAACACCTTTTCACGAGGGAAGATGAGGAGGCTGCATGTCCAGCACAGCCCTGTGCTGCTGTGGGAATGTTTCAAATGAGACACAACTGAGACAAGATATGCTAATTCTTCCCCCAGTGAAGCTGGGGCATTTGGCCTGTAAAGGTGATAAACTTCCCAAGCCTGCAGAGCTGCATTTCCCAGAGCACAGGGAAGCACAGCCATGATGGCGTGACTGACAGAATATAATCCCTTATGCCATCACCCAGAGGGACACAAGCCAGGCCTACAGTCT
>JAWWLZ010000038.1:6693427-6713592 GCA_035041345.1 Poliocrania exsul
CAACAGGATGGAGAGAGATTATGGAATGCTGCTAAGCTCCCCTTCTGTTGCTAATATGGCACTGGAGTATTTTTCTATTTTCATATAGATTTGCTGGTGGAATTTTCTTCCTCTTACCTAAATGGCAGCATTGCTGCTCTGTGAAAAGAGCAACACCTTTCCACGAGGGAAGATGAGGAGGCTGCATGTCAAGCCCAGCCCTGTGTTGCTGTGGGCATATTTCAAATGAGACACAACTGAGACAAGATGTGCTAATTCTTCCCCCAGTGAAGCTGGGGCATTTGGCCTGTAAAGGTGACAAAGTTCCCAGGCCTGCAGAGCTGCATTTCCCAGAGCACAGGGAAGCACAGCCATGATGGCGTGACTGACAGAATACAATCCCTTGTGCCATCACCCAGAGGGACACAAGCCAGGCCTACAGTCTATCAGAATGCAATATTAGACTAAATCAGGACATCTTCCACTCAGGCATTTCCAATACTAATCTAAGATCCAGCACCTTTACCTGAAAGTGTGACTTGTTCCACCCATCCTTCTGAAGGGCATTTCGTAGCTCTTTGTAGCTCCAGATCATCTGAAGAATGTGAGATGCTGCTTTTGTTTCTCTGGAGGACTGGCTGATGTGCAAGACAAAAAGCAGAGCTTAAGTATGAAGCAACATCAGAGTATTCATACATTGACACCTAGTACTCCATAGAGCTATTATTTGAACCTGTAAGTTATGGGATATATGTGAAATCATTCAGTGACTTCTTCATACCTAGAGGTATTTGCTGACAAAAACAGAAATCTGGAAGTTGTAAACTGTGCACATTTCTGGGTTTTCACATGTATTGCTGGACAAGCACCGAGACCAGCATGACCCTTTTGTCTTTCAGCTGTCATCAACAAAAACCAGATTCATCCTGCCTGGATTTATTCAGGAAAAAATCAAACAACTCAAACAAAAGACAGTTCTAAGCCACTTTTCAAACATTCACCCCAATATATGTATATTCCTCATAATTCAATGAGGTTGCTGTGGGGCTTAGAATACCTTACAAAGTAATTTGGGTCAGCAAAAAAAAAGTGTTTTAAAACAGAAAATGAAATTTTATCCATTCCTTGCTAAGTACACAAGCACCCTGTATAAAACAAAACAGGCCTAGACTTTTGGTCGGCTCTCATGCTTCGTAACAATACAACCCAAAAAAGGTCCTTCAGTTACTCTCCCCAAAGTTTGCTGAAAGCACACCTACAACATCCAGCTGGCTGAGATATATGTAATTAACCATTTTACCTGAAAGAAACAGATTTCTCCAGTGGCACAGAAACAAGGCCTCCCACCCTAAAAGCAAAGATGGTGCACTGCAAATGCTGACTGCAATGTGCATAAGTGGTACCGAGGTGTCTCTGACAAGAAGAGAGCATGTCATAACATGGCTCTGAAGGGGCTACTCGACTAACTTTCATCAAGTAAACCTACTGAAGGTGCTGGCTGTTTTCACTTTGTATGTATTAGCTGCTGAAATCCAAGCTCTGGAAGGTCAGGATGCTCCAATACTCCACAACCCAAAAGCTGCTGTTCATGGCAACATTTTCATGTTTGCAGGGACTTCTTAGGCATTTTGCTTCCCACTGTCACTCACCTTGACTTGCTGATAGCTACCAGCTTCTGGATGCCCTGTGTCTGGATCAGAGACCTCGCATTTTCTGAGCTGTCAGTAATGATTTCATGGATAGTATTGAGCACTGCAACCACTGTATCCTCTTCCAGGTTCTTTGCAGATCTCTGCTGCCTGCTGGGCAAATTTCTTACCAGCTCACCCATGGCATAACTACCTAGAGAGGGGGAAGAAATACCATCAGGCAGCCCTAATAATCAATTCAGCTTCCCATCCTGAATGATAAAACTCAAGGGCACTTGGCATGTCAAGAAAACTTTACAGTGCATGTGTTTTGAACCTCAAGACTGTAACTTCACAGGGTATTTACCATTCATTATTTCATGGTGATTGAGAGTTGATACCCAAGATAAAGTCTTTCATCATGAATGCTAAAAGGTATTGAGAGGGGGAAAAAATCAGTCTTTATTGAGAAGTTTACAGCCAGCATCTATCATATTTTGCAAGCCTGAGGCAAAAAAAGCATCCAGTAGCTGCTGCTAATGCCATGAATTCATGCTAATACACGCACGTGGCTTCCTCACCTTAGCCTTGTAATGGGCCTTCTGGGGCAAAGTGTGCAGCCAGGCATTGATTAACCTCCCCCCAACAAAGGCAGGAGGGTTCCCCCTGGGTGCAGTTACCCTTCTCCATGTATAGTACTGGAGAAAAAAGAGGGAGGCTGGACTTCAGCACTCCCAGGTGTCTGTCTGTACCATTTGCCTGGCTACACCACTGAACTACTAAAAAGAGAACCTGATGTATTAAGGAAGACTCCTACCTTGCTATTTCCCATTATCAACTTCATGATGGCTCTAAACATGTGACCAATATTTCCTGGCCTGACAAGGAACTGCTAAACACTAATTTAAAGATTATTAAGTTAATTGGTGTCCAGCTTCTGCAAGTACCTTCACACAAAAGAATGGGAAGGGAAGGAGGAAGCCAAACCCCCAAAGATACAGCTTTGGAGCCCACTGCCCTGCCCCAGGTCTGTTCAATGTGCCATGGGCCAGACTCCCATTACATCTCTGTGACCACCATGTGTGACCAGGAGCACAAGTCCCACGTCAGCCAGAGCCAAGGAGGAGACAAGAAACCTCTTAACACACTCAATTCCTCTGCACACCTACACACAACTTCTGCAAAACTCTACATCTGATTTTACTCCCAAGTTAGAAATTTCCCTCAAACCACAGCTTGTTTGAGTGGGCTGGAAATGCATTCTGAGCCGACAGCCCCAGCTCGGTGGTTACAGGGTAATCTCAGACAGAGTGGATGGAAACTGCACAGAACGAATCCACAGCACAAGGGACTGAAAGTGTGAGGTCTCTCAAGGGTCCCCAAGATCCCAACCTGGTCAGAGCAGTTCAGAGGATACCTATCAGGTCTTTATTGCGACGATCCATGGAGAGGTTCCTCAGGGCGATGGACACAGCCCTCACCACCTTGTCTGAGTCCGACTGGAGCAGCTCCACCAGCACCGGCAGCCCCCGCTCCTTCCGCACAGTCGCACGGATGTACGTGGACCACTGAGGGAAAAGAAACAACACAAAGTACTGTGAGTTGGTGCACCTGCCCTCTGCTCACCCCTGGCATTTCTTTCAGGGCTGCTAATTCATTTTTTCCCTGCAAAGACCAGTTAGGTTGTGCGTGTTGATGAATTGTGCTGTCTCAACCCATCATTCAAGTTCATCAAGCACCAAGAAAGAAAGGATGCAGAAGTTCATCCTCCAGCTCAGCAAGCTGCTGGGGAAAGAGGACACAAACAGGAGGGTCATTCACCAGCATCTGTTCTGTACCACCTCAGTGTGAAAACACATCCCTCTGGATTAGGAAAAGAAAGTAAGAGGTCATTTGGAAGAAACAGTAAAGCATCTAAAGCATCTGTTACCATCCTCCTCCTCCAATTTCATGCTTTTATTCTGTTTCATGATTGATTTTAAACTAAGCTGTGTTCAAGACAGCTGTAAAACATCATCCTGCTGACCCTCAGGCTGCTGATCAGTCTCCCTTTGCCATGTGGTTCTAGAAATGGTCAGGTGCACCTTTGAGAGAACTGCCTGATTAGTGCTGGGGATGCTCCAGAGCGGGTACCAAAGGGCACTGTGGAGTGCAGTTTCCTAAACAATCTGACAATCCAACGAATGAAGTATTCAGGGCACTTAATTATCTAACACCAGGCTGTTCTGAATGGACAAAGCAAAGGTTAAGTGGTTTAAGTAATGAAATTTGCTCATGGTTAAATTGTCATGAGCTCAGTGACACTCCACTACACAAACATCATCTGTCCAGAAGATGCAAAATATCTTCAGTGAGCAAATGGAAATAAATCCTTTAGCATTCCCACCTCCTTCTTTTTTAAAGGAGATGCAAATGCAAAAAGTAACAGTGCACTTATAAAGGGACATCACTTCGTTCTTCACTTACAGAAAGGAAACAGAAGAGACTGAAGAGGGGACTGCACTCACCATCCAGTTGCCAGCACTAAGATTTTGCAGAGCTCCTGCTGCAGCTTCCAGAGTGTTGAAGTTCTGACTTTCAGTGAGGATGGAGAGGTACAGTCTGACCACATCTGGCTGGTACAGTAATTCAAAGCCTGCAGGTGGGGGAAGAGGAGAACAGAAGCAAGAGAAGCAGAGAAGACAATGTATGAATAAACATGACATACCTTTATTATTTAATCACATAAGAGAACAGCCAAGAGAAAGCTGCTACACCACAGAAAGAAGGGCTTCTACCACGTCCAGGACATTCTGTCCACAGCTGTATAAAATGATGGAGATGGCAACTCCTGCAGAGAATGTTCATGTGGGCTGAAGGGCCCTTTGCTTGTCTTCAGGCTGACAATTCCTTCTGAAATCTGTGCTACCTCTGTACTGCCTGGCATGCATGTAATGACAAGGTGACAAGAGACAATTTCTGCCTACTACAATTCTAACTGCACCTCTACACTGGGCTGCAAATTCACCCTGCACTCCTGTTTTCAAATCTATCTCACTACCTTTAGTGACACGAACAGCAGGGCCAAGGAGAACAAGCTAAACCATTGTATCAGCCACCCCCTCCACACACCTGGGGACAAGAGAAGGAAGATGTCCAAGTGATTGGAACCCCCAGCTGGGAGGGGCAAGGAGAAACACTAATTCCAGTTCAGATATTCCATAGAGAAATCCATCTGCACTGAACCACACTGGGAGGCTGTGACAGACACACCTGTTAACCACATGCCCCAGAGCCACTGTCTCAGCTTTGCACTGAAGCACCACAGGAATGAGAACTATTTCCAGCTCTGCCACCGATTTCCTTTTGTGATGCTGGGTAACTGACAGCAGCACCCGTGTCCTGACTTCCTCATCCCATAGGATTAAGATTTATCCATCTACCCACATTAAAACCAGCATCTTAGGCAAGAACTCCATCATTCCAAGTTGCTGCATAATTGGAAGCAATTTTTATCCACCTCTCTGCACTAAGTGTGGCGTGACACACTGCATCAAAGAGAGCAGAGCATGCCAAGCATCCAGTTGAAGGACTGGCCACACACACGATCTCGGTGCTGTTCAGAGTATGTGAACAAACAACTAAACCCCCTGAAGTATTTTGATGAAGGAAGGCACAGGCAACTATGGTCAGCACAGATTCATGTGCAGTCACTGTAGTTGGTTTAGTGGCTTTTCAGGTGTTTGCACTCCTAAGGTTCAGCAGGCATTACCTAGGAAAGGACTCCAAGAAAAACATGACATCAAAGAAAGCATAAAGGTGTGGAGGAACTTGGGCAAGGAGGGAATCTGAAGCTTGATTTGAGCAAAAGAATTTTTTGATTATTATTTGTACACATGAAAAGGATGTTTTTCAACTAATCAGATGCTGTCCTAGAATTGTAGCATAATTCAAAGCAAGTTTTCCACTAGCAAGACAGGGAACCTACAAACACAAATCACTTCCTCTCTTCAGTACGTTCTCTTCAAAATCACCCATCTCTCATATACATATTTTTCAGCACATATCACAGATTATCATATTTTACACACCTCAGATCAAACCTACAAGCAAGAAAAACAAGCAATGCTATCCTATCTTGTGGATATTGTGTAATTTTTCTTTCTTCCTAAAATTCTCTGTTGGCAAAGGCTTTCTGAAATTAAAGCCTTGATTTTAAATCTCTTTCTCCATATTCTTCACACTAATTACTGCTGTGGGGCTCTGTGAGTCAAGACCTCAGAACTCAGCCGTTTACACCCTGTATAACACCACCCATAAACACAGGCTGTGTAACCCTGGGCTTACAGGGGGTACTTATCCTGTTGAAAGGAAGAAAACACACTTAATAAACCAAGGGTTTCTTTGCTCCATTCCAAAAACTGATCTATGGATGAGGATCCACAAGTGCTGGCTCCTTTCTATGCCCAGGCTCTCACAGCCACCCCAGCCCTCTGCACCCTTCTCCAGTGACTGGACAGGAACCTGCTCCATGTCTGGGACTGCTTCCAATGCCACCACTTGTGCACTGCACGTGACACCCTCCAGATATGTGCAAGCTCCAACAGATGGCAATCCCCAAAGGCATCCTGCCCATCCATACCATTGACTTTCCTCTTCTCCAGTGTCCTCTCCTTGCACTGGGTTCACTGCCCTCTGTATTGAATGCTGAGGAAAAACTGCCGTTGCTTAATCCACGAAGCATGAGAATGGCTTTTCTCCATTCCTCGAATAAGTCTGTGATTATCTGACTCCAATACAACCTTCATATCACCTTTTTCCCCTGCCACTTCACAAGGTGAATTGGCAATCTAAGAACTCCTCAAGAAAAAACACTGCTGATAAGCACACAGTATTCCCTTCCTGAACAGTAATACTTAAAAATCTCTTAGGATAGCCTACTGGAATTTTGACACTGTGTTATCTTTTAAGGAAGCTTTGCTGAAATGTAAATCAGATCAGCAAAAGAGATGAGAAGGCAGGTTCATTAACAGATAATATTCATACAGAACATTTGCTGCTTCTGTATCTGAGCTCAGACTTGCCTGTGGTTCAACAAGATGCAATTGTTCAGCCAGTCTTCTGTTTTTAAAGTGCCCACTTACAATTTCAGCATACTTGGAAACAGCCCCCCACATTCACCCTGTGCTGTCATTTAAATGCAGTCTGTGCTGTGCCCTTTCTGTCAGTCTGTACATTCCTTTTTGGCTGGACACTCTTCCTTCTCCAGCACCTCCCTGTGTGTGAATACCAAGATGCTCCAACCCTCTCCCCTCTGCTCCCCTCCTGCGGTCACAGCTGCATTCCAGTCACGCACCTCCTGCCCGCTCTCTGTCATTACCTCTCTCCATGCATGAAAGCCTCTCCTTTTTCCTACTTACTACTGTAAGAGCATCTCAAAAACGTCTTCACCTTCTCTCCTCAATAATACACAGCATTTGCTCTACCAACTACCAGTACACTCCTGCTTTGGGGCACAGCTCCTTCGCCAGCTGGTGGATGATTCCCACCTCACTCCACACATCCCACCTTCCCAACCATATTATGCCTCTGCCCTACTGGCATCGGTTTTAAACAGAGTTAGTAAGTGTTACACACCATAGAGGAAAACTCTGTCCTCCCTCCTGCCTCCCCTGCTCCCCTCACTGCTGCATCCCCAGCACTGCAGCACTTCTGCCAGCCTGGGTCAGCCAGAGAAAGGCAGCAGGATGATTTGCTAAAGCTGAGTATTAACAATGCCCCTCATGGATCCTGCTCATTAGCAAGGATGAGAACCTAATAACGAGCAAGGTACTGCTGCACTGAGGGTTTTCCCTCATTGACAGCAACCTGACACTTCTCATAAGCATTACAGTGCCTTAAAAAGAAACAAACAAGTTTTATATTTTCTCCATCTGCCTCCTGTCCTAATGAATCCAGCTCTGCTATTTATAGGATGCAATTTGTCTGAATTATTATAAATTTCCTTCCAGTGTTGCGTGGAGGCCTCAAACATTTTTCCATGAAGCGCTTCAAGCACGTTCCTGGAAGCACAGCTGGTCTCACCTCCATTAAGCACCTGCTTCTCTTCAAAACTGATTTCCTTAATTTCAAGATCATCTTAATTATTTTTTCAGGTAATGCTACTTTTATGCAATATACAGCTAACTGCTTATATCCATTTTTTTAATGGAAATGAGGAAAGAGGGTCATTAGTGATAGATAATACATCAAACGAGAACAACATCCACTGTTTTTCTTGGTCTTTAAAAAGCTGTTTTAATTATAGCCCAAATTCAGCACTGTCCTTAAAAAGATAATTTTCCTGGAATAAATGAAACTTTTCCATCCCTTGTGTCTTTGTGCTGAGATGCAATCTATGCTGTTTCCTCCTGGAAAAGCACATAGATAAGTAATTTATTGGTTTTTTTTTCATTGCAGAAAGCAAAGTAAACAAGTTCCTTTTGCCTTTTAGAGAACCAGAGAAATGCCTGGAACGCTGATGTCCCTGTGAGCGTCAGGCATGTCACAGTGTCTGAGTGTCCCCCCCGAGAGCAGCACGGACGTGCCACAGAACATCCTCCACAGCACACTCATCTCCACCAACACGCCTCAGCTTCATCCTTCTGAGAGAAAGGAAGATGAGCTTCTTTGCAGCAGAGTTGCTCAAAATTGGCAAATGGATTAGTTCTGTGTGAAGTTCACACTACCAGGAGGTGGCATGTGGATTATCCTTTATTTGCCCACAGAGCAGGGACAGCACAGACAGCAATTTCAATCCTGGATGGAAAACACCTGAGGAATTAGCTGGGGCTGATCAGCCATCTCCATCCCTTCCACCCTCAGTCCCTGTGCAGAGAATGATGCAGCAGTTCCTGGATTATCTTCTCCACAAAACTATTTGCTTTCATCTTGGCAATGCTGATCCTCTGCCTATACTTAGCTACATTCTGGCAATAACATAAGATACTGCACCAGGTGCCTATCTCTGATACACCCGCTTTAGCCCAAATTCAGACAACTCTGTTTGGAGCAAGGCTGCCAAATCTATTCCCCTTCACCACCCATTCCATTTAGGATTTACTGCCCCCCTACAGGCATGGGAAATTATACACACGTGTATATGGGGTCAGGTGAGAGATCTACTGCTGCAGTGGGAACAGGTTGCTTCATTTTCTATCCACACAAAAACTCAGTGTTGCTGTTTAAAAACAACTGGCAAATTTGATATGAAGCCGGAAGGATGCTGGAACACCATAGGGAAAAAAACTAATCAACCTCTAATCCCAGGGAAAAAGATAAAAATCACTGAAGTGACCCCTGATAGCTACTCATCCTCGCAGTGTGCACAGGCAGGTGCACACTGGTGTTTGGATTCCCACTTAACTGCACTTCGGTTCCCAGCACAGAGAAGGTGCAGCACCACCAGAACACCTTTTGGGATGGCACTACAGTGGGAGGTGCCCCCCCTGCCCGCAGTCCCGAGGGGTGACTGGCACTGTAGCTCAGCCTGCTCTGGCTGGGCAGCTCCAGGCACTGTGACAGCCACCGGCAGATGGAGCGAGAGGAGCCCGAATGCACCTTCCCAGCAAGGTCACTGCTAACAGGGCTTGCAGAGTGAGAAAGCAGCTCCCTCAGCAACCAGCAAGCTGTGAGCCAAAAGAAAAAAGATTTTAAAAAACCAGTAAAGAATCGTGTGAGTAAAAGAAATGAACAATTAGCTCCTGCACGAAAGAGAAGCTCTGCAGCCCTTGGACTCCTGCCCTCTGCCGACAGCCAGCTGGTACCTTCACCACAACCCCTGCAGGTCCCAAGTTGTAAACCAGGGCTCAGAATTGCTACAGAAATATTTTCAGAACATGGAAGCAGCAAATCAACCCAGCAGTTCAATCCTCCTCTCCAGGAACGCCTCACCCCGCAGGGTGGTTTTACAGCAGACCACATGAAGAGCCCCATAGGAAGGCTGGGGCACCCGGTTACTTTTATAAAAACAGTTACCAGATCCCTAAAAAACCTGACCCATCAGCTCCTGCCATCTGTATGCAGGGCTTCAGCACCCGCTGCACAAAGCAGCTTGAATGCCAACATAAACTTGCAAGGTTCTTCTAATTGAAAGGCTTAGCAGTGGTGAGAGCGCAGCCAGCTCCAGGAGAGCCGAGGGCTTGGCACAGCTGCTGGAGAATGCAGCTCGATGCAGAGCCATGCGGAATACTGAGTGTCACACAGCTGAGCCACAGCAAACTCTGCACCCAGCCAAGGCAAAATAATAGGTGGAAAGTTCTGAGCAGTCCCTGTGGCTTTCACTTCAAGGTACAGTACAAGTCAGGACAGGTATTGAGCTTACTGCAGAGATTCAATCATGAATGCAGCATCCACCACTGAGCAGCAGCTCTGAAGACAGACAGAAACAGCCTTTGAATAGTACTGAAAAGAACCACCAGAATAATATGGGACACACGAGACTCAAATCAGGCTTGGGGGAATGCTTAAGAAGAGTTTTTCTATTTAGAAAATGAACACCACAGAGTGTGACCTTTCCAACTAATCTACTAAGTCACACAAAAGCTCCAAAATGATGTAAACTCTTCCCAGCCACAATGAAAGCAGCAATGGCATGCCAGTTAAAAAGGGAAGCAAGCAAACCCCTACCCCAAAGGATGTAACAGGAACGTTACCAGCACTACCAAGGGTGGAGGTATGCAGAAAAACAACACAGGGAGCCAGGCTGACTGCAGGGAACACAGAAAGGCAGCAAGGCAAGGAAATGGGAGGGCAAGGCAGTGCAGGAGAAATAAGGATGCCTGGGAAAGCAAACTGTCTTTTGCTGTTTCTATTATTCTTTACATTTCCCAAGCTGTCATCAAAGGACCTTCTCTTACAGAGCACACTTTGTAAAAGGTTGATTATAGTCCACTTCATATCCAAAGAATATGCAATTCAACAAAGAGGTGGCTCAATTAAACACAACTCATTTTGACCTTGTGTGTGAGTTCCAGCACTCCTGTTTTCTGTGAGCACACATTTTAAAGCTAATACAGTCTTCCCTTTCTGAAGGACCTGCAGGCAGCGTTTCTCCCAACAGCGTTTGACAGGCTGCCCAATACAAAGTCTTTTTTCAAGCATATGCAGCTAAGTCTCCTGGCAACTGGAGATGTTCTGTTAACAGCCTTCTCTCCTCACTAATCAGTAGCAAAGGCTCTGGAGGACCAATGCTTAATAAGGATCTGCAAGTTGCTGCAGATAACTGGAGCACTACCCAAGCCACCAGTTCAAACGGGGAACGTGCTGTCCCGCAGGGCTGTTCCCGAGGGGCAGGGAATCCCTGGCAGCCAGGCTGAGGCAGGGATGGATGGCAGAGTTGCTAAACATCTGCACCCACAGGGACAGGAGGCACGTGGGTGAACTGCAGCACATTTAAGCATTTGTAGGTCACCTTTGGCAATGTTTTTTGTTTGTTTGTTTGTTTTAAAGAAACACCATTGTTACAAGCAACAATGCTTTGGATCAGAGTTAACATTAAGCCCTTTGGCTGGATGATTAAAATGGAGAGTGCATGTAAATATCTTCCCTTACCTTAGTCCCTGAAGACTGGCATCTGACCTTGGAGACTCTCAGTACAGCACATGAAATGTTAACAATTGCTGTCTCGCCAGCTACTCTAATCCAAGATTACTTTTATTTACTTCACAGTGATAACTGAATGCATTTTCTTTTAAAAGGAACAGGACAATCATGTTATTCCAAAAGCAAGTTTGTTTTGAAACGTAATTTGTATCTAAAAATCAAACACCAGATAACAATCTCTGCCTCTCTTCTCATGCCCACAGAACACACACGGGAGTCTGCTTTGTGAGCTACATATCAAACATAATCCATTTGGAAGTGCAGGTTCCCCTTTCCCATCACCAGCTTGCCACGGTGTTTGCAAGCTCCCAGAACAGCCCAGGCCCTGCAGCACCACTGCAACATCTCAGAGCGGGGCTTGGATCAAAATCCTGGCTCACATGGGTAAGTGAATATGAAACTCATTTACGTCAAAGCCCTGCCAGTCATACAGGGGTGTCACAGTGTGGCACTGCCAGCCATGCAGGGTGTCACAGTGTGGCACTGCCAGCCATACAGGGTGTCAGAGTGTGGCACTGCCAGTCATACAGGGTGTCAGAGTGTGGCACTGCCAGCCCTGCAGGGTGTCACAGTATGGCACCGCCAGCTCTGCAGGGCATCACGGTGTGGCACTGCCAGCCATACAGGGTGTCACGGTGTGGCACTGCCAGCTCTGCAGGGTGTCCCGGTGTGGCACTGCCAGCCATACAGGGTTCGGGGCTCCTGGGAGTCTAAGGTAGGAGTCAACACTCTTGCCTGGAGAAATGCTGTGTCCAGGGTAGTCTTTCCTACTGGTTGTCCCTTACTTCTCTCTCAACCACTACAGTGTTTTAAGACAAAAGACTGATTAGCCTTATCAGGCTGGTGATCACAGTGACAGCAGATCAATATGCCAGGAGAGCAGCAGAGCTCCCAGATGGGGCTCACACCTCTGACAGCTGATACCAAAAGGAGCTGGGCACAGTCATGATGTGCACTGCACTGGGGACTTCTTGAACAGACAGCAATCTGGCCCATGCATACAAGATCAATACCAAGCGTGGCATTGATCATGTTGTTTCCCTGGGAGGGAAAACCTGAATTTCCAGATGCTGTCTGCTGCATCACAGGAATATTAGAACAACAGTGACAAGGTCAAACATCCATGCTTATTCTTTTAGATCTCAGTGCTGCTGCTGCTCCTATTGACCATGGGTGCTTCTGATGTCTGTTCCTGTCTGTGTGAGGGTCCAGAATTACATGACTGACTGGTTTTCTTTCTCCTCTCTGAAAGGACCCAGATGGCAGAGCTTGGTGACCGCTCACACGCCCCAAGGGGGATCTCCTTGTGCGAGTCAGCAAACAGCTCTGTTTTGTCACTCCTCCTTTTCAGCCACAGAAAGCAATTGCAAGGACTGAACAACCCATGGCAGAAACGAGAACACTGCTGGGCTCATCTGGCTCCTGGCACTTGGGCCAGTCACACCAGTAGAAAATGGGGAGGAGGCTCAGGAAGGTGTCAACTTGCTGTCCTCAGAGCTGCACACATGGGGATGTCACAATAATCCAAACCTACAGCATTGCCAGAGACCACTTCCTAATTGCCACTCTGGAAAGATGAAGTAGGGAGCTGACACTGCAAAAAGCCTCACCTGGTACAAGAAGGTGGGAACTGGACCTTTCTTCTCAATGGGGAAAGGTTTTAAATGGAGGAATCTTTAGCTTGGAACATGTTTACTCTCTGCTTTGGTAGGGCTTGAATGCACTGCTTTTTGGAGCATATTTCAAATCTTTTCCATTTAGCTAAGCTTTCCCAAAGGAACAAAGGAAATAGATGGCTGGGAAAGCTAATGAGGATTGGGAACTTGAGGAAAATTATTACTTTTCATATTATATAAACAAATGTGTTTTTACAACTGTGCATTCATGTATTCATGCCAGAACACGTGTGTTTTCAGAGACTTTTCCTTAAATTGAGAAAACCATAAGCAGGCAAAAACATTTTCCTTACAACCCCCAGCTAAAGCTTGGTAAGGCACAGCACTGCTTTCTGCTCACAGCTGCCATGTGATGCAGCTGAGGAGACCTGAGATCTGAGACAGACTCCTCACTGCTGTATCTAGGGCAGATGCCTAATTGCCCAGCCCAACCACCAGCAGGTTTGAGCTTAGTGTGTAAAATGTGTTTATTAAAGAGAGATACTGAGTGATTCCCTGAAGGAAAGCCCATAAAAAAAGTTACACCACAGTTATGTCCAGTGATAAAATACAATGTGTTGCTGTTAGCATCTTATCAATAAGTCCAAGAGCCTCGAAACACAAAAATGTCTCAGAACAAGAGTCATCACTGAAAATCAACAGCACTGTTAAGGGACTCCTTCCTTCAACCTGTGGCTGCCTGAACCTACCATTTTCTTTCCTCTGGTCTTCTGTGTGTGTTTAACCAAGGATCATGTGTTCCAAATTGCCATTTTTTGGCCTCAAGCCCCTGTAAAACTCAGCTTTGCAGTTCCAGATGCCAATCAGCTGCTCTGACTCCAGAAAGCTAACGAGCCTTTAGCTTCCTCCCAGCTCAGTAGTAGAAACCTGTCTGCAGAGGAAAGCTCACTGCAAAAGGAATCATGCATTAGTCCTTGGCTCCAGATGCCACTTAAATACATTATTGTATTTAAAGGCTCTGACATTATTCAGAATGTTTAGATATCAAAGAGCTTTATAAAATTTCTGTCATAAAATGCCAGCAAATAGAGAAG
This sequence comes from Poliocrania exsul, assembly GCA_035041345.1. NCBI lineage: Eukaryota > Metazoa > Chordata > Aves > Passeriformes > Thamnophilidae > Poliocrania > Poliocrania exsul. Next base: position 6,707,366 of record JAWWLZ010000038.1, read on the forward strand.
CACAACAAAGGGAAGAAACACTACACTACAGCTGCATGGCAAAAACCTACAGGGTAATACTTATTTAGATGAAATATCCACACACTCTCAGAGGTATGCAAGAAAGGTGGAAAATGCACAGACAAGGCTTTTTTACCTCTTCAAACTTCCTAAGTATCATCCTTCCTTTCTCCAAGGGAGTGTATGAAATGCACTGGATCATGAGGCTGGGTATGGTGCCACCACGGGCCCTCCCTCCATGACAGAGGTCTGGGGGTGACTGCAGCAAGTGGCCAATGCTTTGCCTGGATGTAGCAGCCACACTCCTCCACACCTCCAGGGATGCTGCTTCTCTGCACCAGGCCTGTGGTGAGCCAGGGGTGGCAGGACCCCCCCAACCTCCTGGGGTCAGCCCTTCCCTGCTGTTACTCACTGGGGTGCTGCACTGAAACTAACCAGGCAGGCACACCCCAATCCTCCATCCCTCAGGGGTTCACAGACCCAGGATTGCTTTGCCAGGTGTGGGACTGCAGGGGTTTGCACTGCCGTGCGCTCATGCTGAGCTCAGGGACCCCCTGCTCTGGCTGGAGAGCCCCCACGGTCCCACCAGTGCCGGGATGGATCCGCAGCTGCTGCTCCCGGAGCTGCGCCAGATCAGCATCCAGGACAGCCCTTCCACTGGGCTGGCACCTGCCAGCTGCTCCCCCTCACAGCCTGCCTCAGGTTTATCTTCAGTGCCAAGGGAAAAACAACTTCAAGAACAACCCCAATCTTTCAGGGCTCACACACACTGAACTCAGCTTAGAAGCCAATTTGAAAGCTCCTTTCTGGGTTACTCATGCTTCACCGAGTCTTCTTACACTTCCACTTCTCATCATGATTTTTATATAAAGTCTCATAAATGGTCATAAGCCATTACACAGGTATTTGGTTATTCATATAAATTCAGCTGCTTGTTAGAGGCCTGTCTGCTTAAGGCAGTGACGGGCTGCAGAACACCACAGCCTGAATTCCTCAAATGAGGAGGAAGAATAAATCTGTCTATTCTCCAGTGGATATGCCCTCTCACAGAAACATCAAACATCTCAAAATACATCTCAGTAAGAAGGAAATATCTGGATATAAACAACTCATCTTTTCTGGGGGAAAGCTCATCAGAACCCAAGCTGAGCAGAAGCCAGTAGGTCCAGTCTTAGCCTGCAAAAATGAAAGGTCAAGTGGTTCCTAATCACCAGGACTGGGACCGAAGCCTGTTTGGTTCTTTTAAATGCAAAGTCCTGCAATCTTGCCTTTATAAGCATTTTATAAGCAACTGCCATATGGAAAGACTCCCTCATGTTAATAAATAATTTATTATATGCCAATCCAAACACTCCCTCCTGTTTTTGTCCTGAAATTGCTAATTAGTTCCTGCTCCAGCTTCCAAACTCAAAAGTGTGTTTCAGTTCCTCTCTCCATTTCATGAAAGCTGCCTCATACACCCAAAGGCAGCCCATGCCTCTAATCTGTCTCAATTACAGTCACTGCACTGCTGTCAGGCAAGCATCTCCCAAGCATCCAAGAAAAAGAATTTGATGTTTTCAATGTCAAATAAATGTCAGGCCAGAGTGGAAGCTGCACGAACAGAAGGTTTTCTTCAACTTCTCTAACAAAAAATGGACCTTGCAGCCCAGTTTTTCAAGTACAGTATTTGGGTACTTAATTCTCATGAATTTCAGTGTAAGCCAGAAACCTTAATGCCTTCAGGAACAGAAATTCTGCACCCATCCTCAAAGCACCATAGCCAGGCAGGGACTATAGATGATGAAAGGCAGGAGAAGGTGCTGCTGCTCCTCTCCCATTTGGACTGGGACACACTGGGATACCCCACATGGAAGCTGGGGAGTGAATGGATACCATTCTCTACAGATTTTTGGAAAACCAGGGAGGTTTCTGTTAAATGTAAACCTGGCTGCTGTTTGGTACCCTGCCTGAGTACTGGACAATCACAGCAGAACTGCCCCCAAACCAGCTCTGCCCAAGGAATTAAGGGTTTCCTGGAAACACAGATCTTGCTGTAAAACTTAAATTTGGACTAAAATGTGAGGTAAGACAACATGACCTGGAGAGAAGTAGCTCCCTGAAGCCTTAGCTGAACAAACACATACACATAATACAACTACAAATACATCTATTTGCAAATTAAAAAGAAAAAGAAAAGAGATTGAGGCCCCAGCATGTAGCACTGAACAAGACACTCAGCTGAAATGAATAGAGGGAGCACAGAGACATTTTTCAAGAGGCCAAGGGAACATTGCACAGCATCCAAGTGCAGCCTGGCCCCATCTTCACCACGCCACAGCAACGGCCTGCATTCACAAGCCACCAGAAAATCATATGAGAAATTCTGCAACAAAGCCACAGCAGCCACTACCTCAAAGCAACTCTGACAGCTTCTTTGAAGCCACTTCATTGCCATTAAAATAGTGAAAAGGTCCCTAACCCAATAGCCACTTTGTCTAGGATGGCTTTCAATGTCAATGCAGCTTTGTTATGGTAATATTATGCAATTAAAAATTGAGCTTAAAACTACCCGTGTAAAAGATTCTAAGCAGAAGCTGACATTTACTGTGGAGGTTGTTCATGCCTATAGAAAACTCTGAAAAGGTCAGTATAAATGTAAATAAGGTGAGATACTTCCTCAAGAGCATAGAAATTTCCATCATGTTACAGCCCAAACCCATTTCTAATCATTCATATGTGCAAGGCAGTGTTAGCAACGCCCTGATGGCATCTCATGGGCCATCTGAGTCCAGAGCTGGATCCAGAAATAGGTCTCCAGACTTCAGCTGAGATGGCTGGCATCAAATTTTAAGTGTTTCAGGGAATCTGGGATCCAGCCATGCAGGAACCTGCCAATACAGGTTAATGCTGGTGGGTTTGATCCCATCATTGCCCTCAGCAGCAGCAGTGTGGGATGTGGCAGGGACGTGCTTGTTAGAATTTAACTATTAAGCAAACCTTGCAGAACTGCCCAAACCTAAGTCACTCATGCCTTTCCCAAGGCTTAAATTTTGGAGACCAGCACTAACCTGAAAAGCTCTCCTAGAAGCAGCACTCATGTAATTGGATAAATGGGATTAGGTCTCATGCTCCTAAACCCCAGTTTCTCACTCCCTGATAAATCCCAAACACACTGCAATGCACTAACACCTCAGTCCTCCTTCCCATTTCTGATCTCTCCTCTCACGTATCTGCAGGTTGCCCTGTGTGCTCTCATGTTTTATGATGCAATGGGCAAAGTATTCTCCAAAGGGGTGTGGGAAACCTGCATCTGCAAGGAATGCAGACTTCCAGTTTCCTCAGTGTTTAAAGATCATTGGTGGCACTCCAGTTAAGGCAGATCCTTTCTCTAGACATTCTTCTTGTCCCCTCATACTCTGAACGAGTCTTTGGAGAAGTTCTTCTTGCTTATCATTTTTAAGCTCTCAGTGGGACAAGATGCAATTATATGCTGCATCATGATTACAGATTCACTGGTCTCAAAACAAAACTCATTAGATTAAAGCAGAATCACAGAATATGCTGAGTTGGAAGGGACCCACAAGGGCCTTTGAGTCCAACTCTTAGTACTGCACAGAATCAACCCAAGAGTCACACCAAGTGCCTGTGAGCATCATCCAAATGCTGCACTGACCAGGTCCTTCTGGCTTTGTATGAAAGGGACAAGAAGAACTGACACTTGCAAATGGAGTGGGCTTGCTTACCTGGCTTGTTAGCACAAGCAAGCAAGGAAGATGCTGCTTTAGGGATCAGGAAACCTCATCTCTGTTCCCAGCTCTGCCACTAAAATGCTGTGTAACTGCACAACTCACTTCAGCAGGCTGTGGCCCCCTCCCCTCCCACACTACTTCGGCCTTGCTTGTCTAGGCTCAGCCTGGTCAAGTAGACTGTCACAGTGTGTGAGGCATTTACACTTCACTGAGGCTACTGGTAGAAGACAACAAACAGCTGCTCTAAATGCCTTCTACAAAAGCAACAATATTTTCAGTAAAGTGACAGCAAGGTGTGCAAAACACAACTGAACTGGACAGGAGAGGGAAGGACTGCTCTTCACAGAGTCTCCTGCCAGAGCTGCCTGAATCAGGGTCTATTCCTGCACAGACAAGTAACATTTCATGCTATTACAGACTTCCAATTTTCCCTATGATCAAGACACAGAAAATTCAGGGCTGAAACTAATGGTCTGTGAGGCCGAAATAAAAACGCTCTCCTTTCTACCACATACTGATCAACATTCACTCTGATCACCTGGAAATGCCTGGGTCAGCAATCAAGCTCTCAGTGGGTTCAGAGCACCAGCAGCTGGATTGACATTGCCTTCCAAACCATGCAGAGGTAAGATCCCCCCCACCTCCAGCTGCCAGGTAAATTTAAGTGACTGCTTTACAATGTAAAACGCCTGCCTCAGTTCAAGGTCACTCTTGTCCAACCCACAGTCAGACATAGATGGCACATTAAGTTGTATCATTCCCCTGTCACGGTGGAGAAGGGGGGAGCTTTTAAGGCTGTGCAGAGTACTTGGGGTTATAGAAATAATATGGCTTTATATGGCAGCTTTCACACTGAAGGTATCTCTGAGTGGTTTACAAAGTAATGAGTCAGATAATAGGGCTGCAGCAGCTGTGCAGGTGCACACACTTGGAATTACTGCTGAGAAAACAGAAGTCTTAATTTTTTGTTTCTCTTTATTTGCTCTTCTGCAAAACATGACTGCAGCTTCAGTCTGACTAATGAGCATCAGTGGCTTCTGCAATTTAGAATGCACAGGTTATCTGACATTCCAGCTTGTTTTAATTTTGAGATTAACTCCATGATTAAAGCTCTCTATTAACTATAATAAATACTGTTCTAGCAAAAGTGGAGAAAATCCATGTACTTCCTTGTCTTGGCTGCACTGGAAGGAAGGCCACCTTGCCTGAGCTCCAGTACCTCAACATGCAACTAGTTCAGAATCACACAACTATTTCATTTTCATTCACCTTTCTCTCCCTCATCATTAGCTGTTATAATCAGACCCTCAAAGGCTGATTAATAGTGAGTTGTGAAGCCTCCATGGTTTACTGTGCTGGCACCAGAGAAAGTACATACTGTAAGTAAAAATATATTTGTCTTTTAAATAAGCCACATCTGATATACTGCAATTAAGATGCATTTTGCAAATATGCTCCTTTTCCAGGTGCCATGGGCAGATGGACTCTTCATTCTTCTCATCTGAGTCACCCAAACCAGCCGTCATGGATTAAGTTGTTTTGGAAAAATGTGCTGGTTTTATGTAGACATCCTTTTTCTGGCTGACTTTGTAATCAGTTAGTAAGAGTCACACAGAACAACTTGAAAGAGAGCGTGGGAGGTCACCTGGACCAGCTTCCTGCTCAAAGCAGGCTCAGTGCCCAATTTAGACCGAGTTATTAATGCTTTTGTCCAGTCAGGTCCTGAAATCCTTCAACGACAGAGAACCCTTCCAAACCCCTCTGGGGGACCTGCTCCAGTGCCTAATTACAGAGCATTAGCCTGCATTTTTGTGGGCAGAAGTAACACCAGATGGGACAGACAAGTGATTCAGTAAGACCTGAGAGATGTCTGTCTAGGGTTGAGTTCTGAAGGCACCAGAGTCGTGCAGGGCTCCCAGACAGCCACCCACATCCCTGCTACTCCTAAAGGCACAGCCTTCAGAACACTCACCCAGAGCTCCAACTGCTCCCTCCACTTCTGCTCACACTATTTCTGGAAATCTGGCAAGGGATTTAAATCAACATTACTCCATTTTTCTGCCTCAGCTGTTCTGAAACTTTCTGCTGTTCTCTTAACTTGTCAAGCAGCTTCGTCAGCACAACTTTGCTGCGGTACTTTTGATGGACACAAGAGACAACCGTAACTTTGTGCAACAAGGTTTCTGTAATTGATTTTGACAGGAAACTCCATGTCTTAACTCTGACAGAAGCTGAGTTCCTCCTCCCTGCGCTTCATGGTGATCGTGGCCAGGCAGTCAGAGCAACTTTGTGATTTGTACCCCTCTTCACAGCATCATCTCATTTTGATGCTTATGCTAAAAGGGGAGGAAGAGTCTCCGAGATTCATTGTTCTTGTTCTGTGACTGGTAAGTGGCATGGCAGAAGCTGACACAGTGCAACAGGGATGGATGGATGGATGGATGGATGGATGGATGGATGGATGGATGGATGGATGGATGGATGGATGGATGGATG
>JAWWLZ010000038.1:6713692-6736229 GCA_035041345.1 Poliocrania exsul
GATGGATGGATGGATGGATGGATGGATGGATGGATGGATGGATGGATGGATGGATGGATGGATGGATGGATGGAGCAGGTCTTTCACTGCAGTGACTGAATCCCAGGACTGAGGCAGTCACAGTTACATGGGATAAGCACCTCCTCACCAACTCCTGCTTTTATTCCTGGCAGGCTTTCTTGGCACATTCTCATTTTCTAAACAGTCCTTGAGCATCATTTGTATAATGAACTACACTCTGTAATAACCAGCATTCTATTTCAGAGTAACAATTAGAATTGCTTGTAGAATAGAAATGCTAAACGAGACATGCAAAAACATACAGACAACCCAAAGTGTGGAGAGAGCAGAGTGTTAACCATTCTCAGCAGGGCAAACAATACAGGAAAAGCTGTGAGAAGAAAAAGCACATGACTGACAACTACAGCTTTCCAACAGGGACTGTTCTTTCATCAGAAATATTGGCCAAGTGGAAAGGACATGAAAATCCAAGCAGTGTTTGAAGAGTTAAGACCCTGCACTGCCAGAGCACACCGAACATTTGAGTTATGCACTGGTTTCTGTACATACCTACCTACACAAAGCACCACAAATAATACAGTTGAACTCCTCCATAAAAACACTCAGTAAGTGCAACATGCACAGTGAGAATGCAAAAGCAATTCACAAAATACTCTCTGCAACATGAACTCCTCAGTCCATTTCCACAACATCCCTCTGGGACAAGCCACTACTATCCACCTTTAGCAGAAATTATGTTTTTATTTGATTTTTCTATCACTGTGATGCTAGCAACAGTTGGCATACACAATACTTCTGTAGAAACAGTAAAATCCTGCCCATGTATCACATGCACTCCATCTGCATTGGTTATCACAGTAGCAGTGAAAACACTAATTACTTTAGTGAAGGTCATTATTCTAGTTATTATTTTAGGGAAGTTATTTTTCTAGTGAAGACAGTGGAAGTAGCAGACACTTCATGAACAGGTTCACTACAGCCCCAGCAAGTGAAGGCAATTAACTTGCCTAAAGCCACTTGGCAAGTCAGTAGCAATGCTGGAATGAGAAAATGAGACTTTAATCCATCCAGCTCTGTCTTTGCTGCAGATCCAGATCGCTCCATCTCCTTATTAGCTGCTGTAATTACCATGTTCTCTAGTGGAGCTCCTGCTGTTTAGTTTTTCATGGGCTACTTTATTATGCAAGCATATATAGGCTGTTCTAGTTTAAGATGTGTAAGTCTCATTTTCTGCACATTTATAACTTGGCCACAAATTCACATCAAGTTGGAAAGGGAATTTACCACCTGGGATTCTTGCCTTTTGAAGATAGTGCTAGTTATTCTAGCAGATCTATATTCTTGGGTGTCAGCCTCAGGTAAGAAAGAGCTGGAAGCTGACTGAAGTTATTTTGTAGTCCCATGAGAACCACAGGGGAAAGGACCTAAACACGGAGAGGAAAAATCTTGCCTCCAACTATCAGCTTTTCCCCTCCATGCACTGAGGAAGACTAAACATTCAAGAATGCAAGAGAAGGATAAAGAGGAGGAGTAGCTGTGGATGATGATTCACTATTTCCAAGATAACCAAAGTACCTTAGAGGTGAGTCAGATTTTTTTCATTCAGAAGGACAAGTCTGAAACAATCCAGAAACAAACCTGTCTTCCTAACTCATCTTGCATGTTTGCTGTAGCTCTTCAGACAGAGGTAGAAGACAAAGGAAAAAGAGGAGCTCTACAGGCAAACAAATTATAGCAGAGCCAAGCACAGATGGGCAAGAACCACCACCTTATGACTTCACAAAGAGCTTTGTATCCTCAACTCCATATAAACAGAGCTGTATGAAATTCTCTATCACTACAATTGCTCCTCTTGCCTCTCTGCCCCAGCAGTTGTTCCCCACTACTCCCTCAGCTTAAACTTCAAAGTTACATGACCTAAATCTGAAAGACATTCACACTATGAAGTGTCCATGTTGGGGGAAGCCTTAGTGGCATTTAACTATCACAGCTGAAATATCTTCTCCAGTTTACACTGGTTATATATCCTCCATGTAGCCAAAGTCTTGCAAGTCCCCAACTCAAACCTTCCTGACACAATCACTCATAACAGGACCACCTGCAGGACAGTCTGTCCCACAAACATTGTGCTTCCCCCTTACTGCAGCTGCAAGAGCTTTTCTGGACCAGAGGTGCCACTTCGCCCCTGCTGGGAATGCAGCCTGATCTGTAACTACAGTTTTTGCCTGGATGTCCCTCTGGACAAAGCCAGGGACTGGAATCACAGCTCAGCATTGCAGGGTTGAGGTGCTCTCAGAGGAGAGCAACAGTTTGACAACCATAGCAGCAATTACCAGGATGCAAAGCCAAAACTATTCCTCACATTCCTGAGCAGACAGATAACACCAGGGCAAGGGCTGGGCCTGTAACGGTCCCAAATTCCTCTCACATGGTCTGGTGGAATAACCAAACCCCACACAGCAGAGCTGCTGGGCAGTTACTGGGGAGGGCTTCAGTCACACAGTCAGTATTTCTCCCAGAAAAATCTCTGTTTCCTCACAGTCTCCAAAGGAAGAATGTTGCAGGACTGAATTGGATTACCAAGTGAAAAGAATTAGTGGCAGAGTTCAGCAAGGTCACAAACACTTGGGAAGAGCAGGGCTGAACTGGGAGACCTCACTGGTATTTGAATATTCCTGCAAAAATACCTACTATGAATGCACAATATTAAATGTCCCCAGGGATGCAAGTGATCACACCCACCAGTGAGGACAGCAGAACTACAAACAAGGCAGACATGAATATTGCCCCTCAGGACAGTGCTGGTGCCAAGGCAAGGCAGGCAAACCTCAGTGGGTAACGTGCCAAATGCTGCCATGCCCAGGGAACCACCAACCACAGGCAGCACTGAAGTCCCCTGAATGTCAGCAGAGCTTCAGTGCAGCCCCAACCTTACGATTTATGTTCTGCATAATCCAGTTTAACAGACCCACAGAGATCCCAAATGAGGAGTTTCCACCTGTAGAGTAGAGCTCAGCAGGCCAGGAGGCAACTCATGCACGTGTCAACCAGCTCTGAACAAACAACATTGAACTTAAGAATCAGAGAAGATTGTGACAATAAAGGCAGAGTATTCCAGAACAATCAGAAGTCAGCTATGGAAAGAGTTTGTGCACAAGAAAGGAAAAACCCACACATGCCTGCACTGAAGTTCTTGCAAATGTTGGGAAAAAAATGGGAATTTACAGATACCAGGCTATGGAAAGTTTGGCAAGGGCAAGCTTCATATGGGAATTTTTCCTATTTGAGGCAATAAATTTTCTCTGACTCAAAGCACTGAAGACAGATGAGAAACCTTTCACTGCTCTGTAAATTATGAAAAGCACATGGGACCTAAATGAACACTCAGATTAGTAAAGCCACAGAAGTAAGAAATACTTAATAATTCTGATAGGAATTCTCAACAACGTGCATGAAATACTCAAAAGATGTTTATATAAGAACATGTTACTTGAGTTTAAGGATCTTCCCAGTCCCTCAATTTCCACCAGCAGGCACAGGAGGGGTCTGGATGGTACCATTAATCAATCAGTTCTACTCACTTATTCACAACACAACAATCAAAACTAATGATTGAAGGGAGCTGGGAAAGGCAGGTGAGTGCTTGAGTCAACTTGTAAAGATTTAAAGAAAGCAAATTTAAATTGCAGTGAAATGCAAACAGCAGCCAATCTTAATTACAAACCTAAAGCCAAAGTAAAGCTTCAGTGAAGTTTCTCTCTCCTTCCACTACATGTTGCCTTTAGCTGAAGACAAATTGCTGGCACTTTTGTAATCTACTAAGTTAAAGTCATTACCCTGACAGTGCCAGGAAGTCTAATTTCCTGGAGCAGTAATACAAAGATTTATAAGGGAATTTAAACACTCACCTTCTGGAATAGAAAATCTATCATCAACATCAGGCTACATGGAAAGTGACTGAGGGATTTCAGATAATGGAGAAGAAGAAATTCACCTGCTGACAAGTTCATCCAAAATCTCATTCCCTGCCTCCATAGGCTGCTGACCAGGGTAAGTGTATACACAAAGCTGAGCTTTCAAATAAATTCAGCTTTTCTCTGAGGTCCCCAGTGCAACAAAATAGACTTGTTCAATCACAGGCAGCTTTAGCACTGGTTCAGTATTTCAGCACAACTCTGCCCTAAGTATGTTCCCATTAAAGTGGAAGTTAGCTTAACTAATCAAAATGGAAAAGATGAATTAGTAACCACTTTAATAACTGATTTGAAGGAGAAAATGAGTTAGCTCATCCACCAGGCTAAAATGTACCTGCACGTCTCCTTATGGCTGAAAACTTTCATCTCCCTCATGAGATAAATTGAAATTAGAGCTGAACTTCCACCCCCAGAGCACCTGAGAGCATCTACTGTTCCACCATCAGATGTCTGTGTGCATAAACAACAAGCCATGAGATTTGCTTAAGCCAAACAGTACAGAGGTCTGGATTTAATTAGGAATAACCTAATGCTGATTCCATGTAAAAAGCTGTTCTGCTCTTCTGGACTTCCTCCTCCCATGATCCAGCATGAGGAACAGCAGTGGACAATCCAACACCTCCAGATTAGGAGGATGAAAGGTCTCCACCTCTGCAGCACCTCTGGAGGGCTGACACACACCAGTCCTGGCTCTCAGAACCCCTAGTGCAGCCTGCCATGGGAGACACTGCTTTGAGCTGCACAGATATGATCAATCCTGATGTTCCCCAGTGCCTGAGCCTCCTGGCACTGCTCCTGCTCACAAATAAGGACTCTGAATAGAGCAGGTGTTGTACCACACCACCTATTGAATGTGCACCCAGGAGGAATGAGCCCTGGCACTGGGGAGGTGCAGAGGGGGCAGCTACAGCACTGCCCTGACCCACTTTATACCGGGGAAGGGATTTCAGCAAGACTTTTCCCCCCTCCTCACAAAAGCAGCAATTTTTGAAAGTCCTAATTTTAGCAAGGTTCTGAGCACAGCATTCATAATTTCTTGTCAGTGCTGTTCCCTTCCCTGTGCAAGCTCTTATCACTTCCCCCCAAAATTCATCCTCTCTCTCTCTTTGACTGTCAGACAAAAAATATGCTCCTTTCAACAAAGAAGAAACAAGAAGCTTCTCTTCCACAATCTTTCCTCATGAGGACAGCAGTACTCTGGACACTGCCAGAGCATATACATTTATTTTTTAATATCAGATGAGACAGCTTCTGAAAGCACTGCAAGTTCTCCCATCTGACATTATCCAGTTTACCACAGATAACAACCCTGAACTGGAAGCTTTCCCCTGCCAGAATGCCTAGCACATAAAATTATTAAAGGCTTAGAAATGGTTTCAGGGCTGCTCAAATGATGTGCTGCAGCAAAATCTGATTCCCATTATAAAACCAAGAGCAATCAGGAAGAGACTTTAGTTCATCACTCTGAAAAAAAGAATTGCCTTCATTCATTCCTTCCTCTCCAGAACAAACAAATTCTGGAGGAAAAAGTAAAACACCAGCATTTAAACTGGGCTGTAACTCACGAGACCCTTTGGATTGTTCAGAATATGAAGATGTTCCTAAGCTGCTGCACCACCAGGACAGAAGGACTGAGGAACCTCTGCCTTCCCACACAGACTCCACCCAAAATCCACAAAAGCTTCTGGTTTTATGATGTTTGGCTACAGGACAGGCAGAAATTCCTACAATTAAAGTAATTTAAGACCAAAAGTTTCCAGAAAGGATAGAAAATAGGTCTGCACTAGTTTGCTACTGTTGGTTCATGGTTTTTCCAGCAATCATAAGCACACTCTCAGTGGTCACGCCTAAGAACAGCTTGCAGGGAAACCATGATGTCAAGTTCTTGAAACCTCATCTGTAGCTCACCAGATAAGCTCCATGGATGTTGACTATAAAATTAGAGGAAAACACTACAGGCCAGTATTTGTTAACTACCACAGTGTTCATTTGCTGCATTGTGAGAACAAATCTTTTAACTGCAGTTTCATTTGCCCACAAAGATTCCAGCTGAAACCTCCCTTTAATATGGCTTTAATAATACATGAAAAGGATTAATCTATAATTGTTGATTTTTGAAATAGCACTTGATTGTGTCACTCAATCTGAGGGCTTTTGATCATTAAAACTTGCATGATTTTTCCATCTTAGTGACGAGGTTCTGCTCAGCTGAGAGCTGATTTCATCAGAGCCAATTACACTCTATGGCAGAGATCAGACCACAGCTCTTAAGGGTTTTAAAACTGCAATTTTATTTTCCTTATTTTACTGAACAATTCAAAGTTCAAGCAACCTTGTTAGAACCTTTACTATCCAGGAACTCTCATGCAAACTAGAAGCTTGGCAGGAAACTACCATTAAAAAGTGAACACAACTGCATCACTGACTTGATCCTTTTTACTCTGAGCACACAAGTGAATAATTTCTCATGCCTCATTCTGTGTCAAAGGGCTTCTTTCAAAATGCTGCAGGAACAATCTCTTGACCTTATCTAGCATGAGATATGTAGTCTATTTGACTTAGATTAAATGGGGGTATCTCGAAATTATCAAACAACCTCTTGAAGAGTGTGAGATTTCCAGCAACTGAGTAAGATAACAGGCTGTGTAAGCCCTGAGACAGATAGGGCTCCCATCAGATCTGCCACATCACTCCTACATTAACGGAGCCACACCAAGGATTTTTATCACATTTTAAAAAAAGTTATGCAAGATACATTTCTCCACAGAAATACTTGATTTCTATCTTTTCCCTTCAGTGGCACCTACATTTCAATGACATTTAGAAAGGCATGGAAATGCTGAGGCCCTTGCTGTATTTTGCATTCCTTTCTTTTCCTGCATCCTTAAGATCCCTCTTTGCTCTGCAGTGCAATCAACACCCAGCCCTGAACTGATGACACTCCAGGGAAGGTTGGTTAGGAGAAGTTTCCTGCAGCTCTCCCAACAGGATGGCACTGCACCTTCTGAGAGGTACATCAGTATCTTGAATATTGTATTTTTGCACAAGATTTATTGTATCTTGTGCAATAATGCACCAAATGAAAATCAGTGTTTAGACACGAGACTAGAAACTGTATCCACTGTGAATAGATCCAGTCCATCTGTATATTGGGATTAGCTTGCATATGATCAGTAAGAGCTTCCCTGTGAATCTGAGTGTGCAGCACTAAGTATGTGCAATTATTACACCATTACTGACTATCAGCACATCTCTAAGGATCTCAGACACAGCCTCTGTTGTTGCCCGCAGTTAACAGCAACAAAACTGAAGCACAAATAAGTTGATTTGATCAACGTCACTAAAAGGACATAATTCAGGTTGTCCCACATCCAGTGACCTCTCCATTGAGTCAAAGTCTCTTCATATTCTCCAAAATCCTGTAAATGATGCAGGAGGAGTTTAAAATGTTTCTCCAGAGAACACTCAGGTGGCTCAGGGCGTTCACTGAGGTGAGGGTGCTCTGGAGGCTGACAGGGTGGCACTGCAGCAGTTGCCATGGCAATGGCTGAATCTTTGCAGTGACACTGCACACACTTCAAATCAGAACCTCTGCAAGTCTCCAAACACCATCCAATGCCTTAAGAATTCTGACAAGATCCCAAATCCCCTCCTAATCTCCAATTAAGAAAAGTACTGTGCATGCAAGAAGGGAATGCAGATTGTGAAAGATTTCACCTCTGCCAGAGCTGAAATACAAAAGGGCAAAGTAGAAGAATTTTTCTGTGAACCTCTTGATTTTGGAAAACTACAAGTATTGCTCACTATAGGGAGGAATACTGTGTTCAGGGGAAGATTAACAGGGAAGGCAAAACCCCTCTTCCCTGTCATCACTCTCCAGTCCACAGAACAGTGACAAATGACAGATGCCAGGGAAGGGAAAGGTTTGTGCCAAGTACCTTCCCAATGCACTGCACAACCCTTACAGTCGAGTCTGCTGCAGGTGCTTTACAAATGAAGCTGTAAGGTAAGCGGAGCATGTGCTCACCCCTCTCTGGAGTTCCACTCACCTAACACCAAACCAGACAGACTGTGCAACATTCCACCCATTCAGCAGCTTCATATAAAAGCTGGTTATATCCAGTATTCAATACCAGATAACAGCACGCACTGACACAGCCATTATTTCAATTAACTGGCTACAAAAGAAAGAGATCAGCCCGATATGCTCATATCTCAAGCCCTTTTAAGAGCCTCCAGCTCCCAGACTACTTGTTATTTCCAAAAGCACAAGGATTAGCATTACCTTTTGCAGCTTCAGACCGCTTAGGCAAATCAAGTGTATCAAAATTCCTGTCCAAATCTCCATTCTTCTTTCCTGTGCAAAGAAACAGAAGACAACAGATGGAAAAGGCTGACAGCATCCTGACAGGTAAGTTACTGTCATGTGCATCTACAAGATGAGAGAAGGTACAAACCCAGAATATAAATCACAGACTATTACCCACAATTGTTTGAGCTGCAGTCCAGCTGCACAGCTGTGGGTTCAGCATGAGAAATTTAGGGACAAAACCTGTGCCACTTTCAGGCTGATCTGCAAACGTGCTTGGGACCAGCATTTCAGTGGGTCTTGGGAGTGCTTAAAATCTTGGAAATTTGTGCCATTCCCCTTCTTGGCAAAGCTGTGCCTCTCCCTCAGAAGCCCAGTATTTACTTGTTATTTTCACAGAGGAATTTTGACCTGAAGCCTTGCTGAAGCAAAAACCCAGCAGCAGAGCAAAAAAAGAACAGGCTTGCTTTGCAGCCTCTGCTCTCAATGCAACCACCAGGCAGGAAGACCTTGATTTAATACATTGTAGAGACAGCAGCCAACAACTTAACCTTGAATTGCCCTTCAATCAATAAAAGTGTCATTTTTACTATTTATTAGAAACTAATGGAAAGACTTCCATACTTTTGCTAGGAAACACTTTTAAACCATTACATCAGCTTTAATTTATGCAATCCTTCACAGAGAGCAGAACAAACCCGAGGCTTTAGCTTTGGTTAGGCTGAGAATTCAAGGTTTAGGTAAACAGCTGGGGAGGGAAGGGTTAGTTTTCCTCCCTTCCTCTCCCCCCAGGGAGACACAGTGCCTGGGGTGAGCCCACATGGATGCTGGGGGATAAGCAGGCACCTCGCCATCCCAGGAATACTGGTAGCAGAGAGAGGGATTTGGGAGGCAGTGCAGGAAGCTGAATGGCTTCTGAGGACAGCAGTGTGCAACTTACCTTTCCCAAATTATTTTGAGGGGGTAAAACCAAGTTATTCAGTCCCTCTCCCACAAGAGCAGGGAAGGAAGGTGCAATGGGATGAATTCAGACAACACAATTTAAGCTGCCAGAAGCGGCTTCTGCACAGAGACTGTAACCAGGCTGTTAACAGGGGTTTTACAGAAAGGGCTGAAAGCTCCACCAGCCAGGATGACTCAAAGCAAACGGGGAAATGGTCCTTGAAAATGTAATGAGAAGATCAGTCTGAGTCTTGACTGGCAACAGTCACAGGATGGGAAAGGCCAGTCCTGCCTTGACATAGCAGGGGTTGGTTGGTTCATGCACAGTGAATTTAATGGGTCACTCTTGACAAAAGGATAAACACACACAGTACTGTACAGGGGACAATTAGAGCTTTTAAATACCAATATGAATATTTAGAAATAACATCAAGAGGGAGAAACCCCCTTCAAGGCAGTATGCCATCTTCTCCTTTGCTTTGGGAGGGGATGGAATCACACACTTTAATTTCTAAATGCCAACACAGAACACCAGCCAACTTCCAACTATTGTGCAAACCAAAATATGCATCTAGGAATTCTGCTTATCTGAAGTAATTTCCTTAATTAAAGTGCATAAAAGCCCATCTAAGCTGCCAAAAGGTCATGCAGCCAGGTACCACACACCACTCTTTGAAAGGTGTCTTTCCTAAAAAAGGAAGGGACAGGAATTAGTGGCACTTTGCAGCCTTCCATCAAGTTTTTTCTCCATGAAAGAATGAGAAACACGTTGCTTGGGGAACCAAATACCAGAGAGAAAGGAGGCTGGACATCACCAAAGGACACTGCCCTTCAGAATGGCAGCTGAACCCAGTTACTGGCTGCAAACCCTTGTTGACCCTTAAAGCATTGACAGGAAAAAGCAGGGCAGAGGGAATAAAAGGAAAAAAAGGCATTGAAGGAAGGAAGTCAGTGTTTAGGAAAGATTACAGACTTAGAGCAGACCAAAGAATGTGACTCCATCTTATCTACAAGTAGGACAAACTGCCTTTTCACATGACCCCAAATTTCGTGTCTCTGGCACTACTTAGTTTGAACCTCAGAACATGGACTTGGAGAGCCAGACCTTACAACACAACTACTCATTGCAGAAGTTCTCTCTGTAATTCAAAGGCTGGGTTTGGCACTTCTATCAGCCCTGCAGAGCTGAGATGGCACAGTAAGAACCCCCTTTTTCCCAGTGGCAATGTTGGGAAAGGACTTTGTGTCTGTGCACAACTTGTCAAGGAGGAGACTGTCCAGGAGTGCAGTGTTGGCTGCTACACCTTTTGAGCTGGCAATGCCAAAGCAGCTGCTTATTTACTAACCCATCTTTCATTCAGACAGCACCTTCCAGCACCTTCCACCTGAGCCCTGGGCTCTTCAGTCCCTGTCTCTCAGTTTCTGGGCCACACTGCAAACACTTCCATGAGCCTTTGCTCGTTTGTGTCCCAGCCCTCTGAGAACTCACACCTCGCAGGCCAAGCCCTGGCTGTTCAAACCAGCTGCCAGCTGTTCACCAGTGGCAGCAGTTCAGAACACAGAGCTCTGACCAAGGGGATTTCAACTCTACAAATTACTTGCTTAATCAAATGGAGCAAGGGCCAGATTCAGAAATACCACAAACACCTACACTTTCCAGAGCTTTTATATAGAGAAGGTGAGCAAGCTGTAAGGAAACTCCAAAACAAATCCAACCAGAAGGCAAAGGTTTCAATCTGCAGCCCAGCTGGTACTTTTCCCATTTGATTTCCACAGGAACCATAAAAATTGGAGTTCCTAAGAAGGTGACCAAATTTAGCAAGTTCAAGAGTCCAGTGATCACAAACCCCTCAGCCATCCCCACACCTAACCAACAGCACGAGACAAAGAGCTGCACTGCCAGATCTGTAGCTCTGAACACCCTGCTCTGTCCCTCGACCTGCTGGCAATGCTTTTGCATTTGTTCTCAACAGGGATGTGAACACACACACACACACACACACACACACAGCCCTCATGGCTGAAATTTGTACAGAGCACACCACTGTCCCTTCCCAATCCTCACAACCAGCGTGTGCACCACAGGGATGCTGCAATGGCCACACTTGCAGCAGAAGAGAAGTTTAAGATCCTAGCTTTGTACATTTCAATTTCTACCCTTCTGTGCATCTCCAGGTTCTCCAAGTTTTCCAGCCCAAGGTATGTCAGAGGAAAGCCAATGCTGTTGGCTCAGCACAGCTCCAAACTTTGCCAAGAGCTTTGACCATGCCTGACAGGTCTGTTTTATGAGACCTGGCTCCAGGAACTGGCACAGCACTCCATATTGGGAAAACTGCCTGACATCAGACTTGCTTGTGCAAGATGCAATTTACAGTCTCTGAAACAGGGGGATTGAAATTCTTTCCCTCTCCCCCCTCACTACTTTTCATCATGTAAGAACCAACCAAAACACGACCTTCGGCATTTTCAACCTGTCACAAACTCAGCCCAGACTCTGAAGTGCGACCCAGTGTTATGAACCACTAAATGTTGTTGTTCATCTTCCTCAAATGTCGTTTTCCTTCACTGGATAATCAAACCAGCTATGCAGTCAGACTGTTTCTGCTGAAGGATTAATCCCCAAAAGTTTTCTTTCTGGTTGAAGTAAAAGTTCTATGAGGAAGCGACTCTTGTAACACTCCCTTTATCCCCCCAGTCAATGCTGTGCCTGTTAACACACCCACTGAACTGACTGCAGTGCAGAGACAGAAGGAAGGACTGAGCTCTGTCTTGCCAACCAGCTCATCCTCCTCAGGCTCACCAGTCAGTCTGGAATCAGTGTCCCACAGAACATTACTGAGCACTGTTTGTTGGGTGAAGCAAATTGTTTGGTTTTTTCCTCCCCAACATTCTCCTTTGGCTCATCCCTCCAGGACCCAGGCTCTGAACTGAGCACCACAAGCTGACAGTGCCCCTGCCTTCCCCCCGAACCAGCCTCAGTAACAGTCCCCAGGGCACTCACAGCCCATCAACCTCCCAGCTGGGAAGGCAGAAACTTTAGCCTCAAGACTTGTGCATTCCAGTTGCAATGTTATTTATTGTGCTGGGATGAGAAAGTAAAGGGCAGATCCCCCGAGGCAGTGATTGGGGGCACCACATCTCCCTCCTCTGCCTGGCAGTGACAAACTGCAGCAGCCAAGCACACAAACTGCCAGGGAGCCCTGAGAATGCACATCCAGCTGCTCAGTCTCACGGCCACCCCTGCCCACACCACCAGCAGAGCCTCCTCCCATGTGACAGGGCTGGGAGCAGCTCACACTCTGTGCTTCCCTCTCTCCTGGGGTTATAGCAGGGCAGCTGCACATCGACCCCTTCCTGCACTCACACCAGGAGTGAATAAAACCTTGTGATTTCTATTCTTGGTGGGCAAAGACCAAGCTGCAAAAGCTCCCTCAGAGGATTTCTGTGTGTGCTAAAAGGAACAGGAGGATATGCTGGGGGAGCAGAGGAAAAGGTGAGGAACAAGACCTTGATCTCAGCTCGTGGCCTTGCATGGGAAAGCTGAACAAAGCACATTATGGCGATGATGAAAAGAAAAGTATTGCAGACTCACCTTGATTGAACCACTCCTCTAATTACCAGAAAAGCAGCAAAAGGAAAACAAAAATTTACAGGATGAAGAAAATACAAAGGAACAGTCACAAAGAGGCAGAATTTCACAGAATAGGTTCAAACCTGAGTATTACAAGAATACTATAGAAGTTTCATCAATTAAAAAACCCAGCTCAAGATATTCCACTTTTTTTCCTGCTGAAAAACCTCAATTTTTCTCCACACAGAGTTTTTTTTCTTTCTCTTTTCATTAAATGAAAAGGTGCTCACAGAATTGAGGGGACAGAAGGATGACTAGCCCTTTGCAGAGGTGTTTGAAATGCTGTGATCAATGACCATGAAATAAAATAAAATAAACATGGAAACACTGTGAGATTAAGTGAACAAGAAAGGAGAGAATTGATCCATTTTAAAGTCCTAGACTGAGAAAATGAAGGCAGGTTCAGACCAGTACCCACATAAATTTAACAGTGAGACAAGGGAGCTTCTCATTATGATTTTAAAAGCACATTTATGAATGGATTTTAATTTTAATTTTTTTAAACACAACAGTCATCTGTTACCCTCTATCCTCCTGACCTACATCCTACCAGCTGTGAGCTCAGCATTATCACCAGTTGGTCTCCCTCTGG
Source organism: Poliocrania exsul (assembly GCA_035041345.1). Lineage (NCBI taxonomy): Eukaryota > Metazoa > Chordata > Aves > Passeriformes > Thamnophilidae > Poliocrania > Poliocrania exsul. The sequence goes on from JAWWLZ010000038.1 coordinate 6,727,162, forward strand.
GGAACAGCACATTTTAAAAAAAGCACTGCAAAAAGGGGGGATAAAATACATTAAAATATTCTCTGGCAATTTTAATTTCCTGCTGAACACACAGAGACAAACCCAAGCTGTCACTGAGTGCCTGCACTGCTCGCTGCAATCCACAGGCTCATCCTCAGCATCAGATGATTTTGAAATCTGTTTGTCCAAAAAGACATGATTTGATGCTTCAGATGATAAACACAGACTACCTGGGTGTACAGACACTGCAGGTGTTTCTCTAGGTCAGCCCAGAGGGAGCAGGCACTTGACTCAGGACAGGCACCTGAGAGCTCCTTGTCACTGCCATCGAGGGGATGATGACAGTTCTCCATCAGCACACTCCTCTCCCTCCTCCCACAGGACACTCAGAGCTTTTAGGACTAAAAATGTTTCCATTGACTGTGTTGCTCTCAAGCAACACAACAACAGGGACTGGAAGTGGCAGGGAACAGGCTTGGGTCAGAACACATGCAAGGTTTCCAAAGGGCATCACTGCAGGTTCAGTCATTCACTGTGAGAACAGGCTGGCCAGGCAGGGAGAATTACATCTTTAGTTTCTCTCCCAGTCCTTGAAAGATTCCCATCATTTTTTATTATTTATTAGTTTAAATGTAGTTGATGACAGACTAGTCTGCAAAACCAAGTTCACACTGTGATGACTTGCCTGACACAGATGGAAACACGCAGCATTTTAATAACACATACAGGTCAGATCAAAGAGAGGGTCATGTGCAGCACACAGTCTGGCAACTTCACACAATTCCAGGTCAGCTCCTTAAGGCTGAAAGCCCTTCTTAGACCTGGCTATCAATAGTGAGCCAGGATGTGTGTGCACACGAATGAGAAGAATGGAGCCTAGACAGAAAATGGAATTAATTATCTCAGAATTCATCTAGAATAGTCATTTCTGTAAAACAACAAAGAAAACAGAATCCAGTCTAGAATAGTAGTTTCTCTAAAACAAAAAAGAAAACAGATCTAATTTGAGTGTCTCTTTGTGAAGGAAACACGGAAAGGGGGTTACTGAGACTATTAATCCTCTCTTATAATGAAACTCATTTGCAACACTCATGCCCCAGAGGAGAGAACAGGTCTAAAAGTGAATGACAATTAAAATCATGTTTGCAATTTAAATTACGGAAAGAGTGACTGAATTAGGAGGTTGTACATTTTGGTTGAGTGGGAGGGGAGGCTTTTAGTTTGTTTTCAGGTATTATGAGAGTGAGGCCTGGGGGCTGTAGGGCTGGGAGTGCCATGCACAGGATGGAGGGATGGAGGCTGGCCTGGCCACGAGCAACACAGCCAGGCAAGGGGGCTGAGCACAGCTCTGCCAGGTGCCAGGGCACAGGAAGACAGAGGGGAGCAGAGCACACCCACCTTTTCCCAACAGCAGTGCCATCTCTCAGCATGCACCACTCCCATGTAAACCAAACCAAACCATCCAGCAGTGATGCAGCACAGGGGACACACACATGCCATGAGCTGCAAACAGGCACCTCCATGGACTGCATCACTCCACACCAGCCTGATGAATGTGCTTGCAAGAGCAGGACTGCACAGCAACATTTACCCCCCAATCCATTTCCATTCTGAGCTCTCTGCAACACCTACCTTTGGCTTTTTTTCCACCAAAACAACCAGCATCATCTTTCTTCTTCTTCTGAGAGCCTCCTGTGCCTGTGGTCTGACCTGCATCCAGTTCTTGGTACTTATCAGCTCCAGGGACCTCTTTGTGGACATGGTAGGAAAGGTTCCTCATGATGCACACACAGTTCTCCACAGACTGTTACAGAGAAATTTATGTTGTAAGAAGTACTGCACTCTCTTACTTGCAAACCATTATATTGTACAGTGGAGGGGTTGGAGGAAATTAAAAAAAAGAGCCTACCTATCCCAGGAAAAGAATGGAGCTTTCAAGGAAGATTTAGACAAGATCCTTAAATTAAAGCTCATTCTTGTTCTAAATCAAATTCTTTTCTTTGAAAAGTGAAGCACTACATAAATAGTACCCATTCAAAATGAAAACTCCCTAATCAAAAATACCACTTGATCTTAACAAAGAATACAATTCACCAAAAGATCAAACACACAGCAGAAAAAGATCATATAAGGATCTTATTTTAATACAAGCCTCTCTTTTTTCCAACATTTACAATCCCCAAGGGGCCCATTTTATTAAATTTTCTCTGGGTCAAAACCTAGGCCTTGTGGGGATTTCAATGAGAACACATGTTGTCCTGTAGTAATAGCTAATCCATAGCACATCAGGCTCTGACAAGAGCAAATCTCTGTAGGTTGCAATGGAAACCACCAGGTGGTTACAAAATCCACTTCCAAAATTACCTGATTAAGTGACAGGGCTTTATAACTCTCCTGTACAGGCCATCACATGGTGGGACTCAAAAAGAGTAAAATAATGATGCTTTACAGGCCTTTCTACTGCTCTAAAGCAATAATATGCTCTTTTTTAAACAGGTTAAACTTAGGATATTCCTTATGCATATAAATATACTTTTAAGTGCCCTGGGATGAGATGATGATAAAAACAGATTAATAAAATCTGCAACAAAAAAAAAGTCACAAGTAAAGTGCTGCAGGTCTGAAGGCATTTCTTAATGTCTGTGCACTACAGTCCTTAGAGATGGTGCTGAATAAAGTCTTTAAAATGGGAACTGACTCTTTTGCTACTTTGTGCAAATGGGACTCAATTCTGTGCACTTATAAATGCCAATTAGGCAATGCAGAACAACAGCAATAACGTCCCTGCCAATAAAGGACTCTTGTCCCCACCTCTCAGCCTCTGCTCACCTCCTCAGCCATAGAAGGGAGCACGGCAGCTCCTGCTGATACCGTGGGTACCAGGGAGGAGGGGAAGATAATTACTCCATTTTCTGAGGCAAGCAGAATCCTCTTCTGATACAGGCAAACAAAGAGGGATCCCAGTGCAACACTTCAACCCAAATGAAAGGAAACATACACTAAGTTTTAATACTCCACCTTATTGTCTGTGTCCTTCTTGCCCACAGCAGACTGCAGGGCATGCAGGAGGGCATCCACCAGGCCATCACACTCCCTGAGCCTCCTCCGTGCTTCTGCTCCATCCGAGCTCACGTTCCTACCAGGAGAGAGTGGAAAGAAGATTCAGCCCTGTAACCTCCACCATGAATTGAAGGTGTGTTGATTTAGAATACAATCGTTATGAACTCATCACCTTGGGTGAACAATTAGGAGGCAAAGCAGACTGACAAATCCACTAAATCTCAGTAAAATACAGGCAATGCACACCAGCAGCTCCCTGAACCTGAACAGAAAGGGCAGCACAATCACAGAGGTGCCTACAAATGCATTTCTCTCCTCTGCTGGTGAGTCCATCAGGTCGGAGTTTCCAGACCAACGATACGCAAACCAAAAATCTGATTTCAAAGCCAGTACTTCTGAAAAATACTTTCACTACCTTAGGAAAAACAAGCAAAGTCACAAGATTGCTCAGCAGTATTCATGGCCACAGAAACTGAAAATGTGTGCAGCAGATTCAGCACAAAGCCTGGATCAGTTCCATTTAGTGAGCAAAAAGATGACATATTATGTAGCTTTGAACTTCTCAAAATATTGCACAGGACAATGGCACACGTAGAAGATGCAAGACAGAGAGAAAGGCTGCTGAGAGTTGTTAAAGTTGAACATATCACTGACTGCAGGAGCTGTCAGAGGGACCATGAACTTGGCCTCGCTCATTCAGCAATCCTGCAACACTACAGACCAAAGCCCCAGCCTTGCATAAGCATCAACCTGCCACTACCCAATAAATAAATAAAATTCAAGCCCATTTTCCAAATCCTTTTCTTTTTTGTCTTTTTTTTTTTTTTTTGAGGGGAAAAATGAAGTGACAAAACCATTCTCCACAGTGCTTGCAGAACAAACCTGTATGGAAAGTCTCGCCAAACCTGAAGTGCAGCAATAACAGAGACAACCTTTCAGCTTTCAGAGCCTTTGAATCCTCCAAACCTGAGTAAGGTTTGTTCTCAAAAGCTCAGGACACCATCATTACCTTCTGCTATCAGGATTGTGCAGCCAATTTTTCTTTTTAACTAACTAGAGGGCCTGCCAATCTCCAAGTAATTACCACATCAATCATGGTCCCCTCCCCTGTCCCTGGCCACCCAGGAAGGCTGCTCTGCTAATTGGATGGCAGGAAACCCCACGTTTTCTCTGAGACCTCTCAAAATCTGAAGGCACTTAATTGTGAGCTGGTTGCTGTAACAGCACATTAACTTTCAATTAAGAACACAAGTGAAATGCACAGATAAAGGAACCCTTTCCCCAAATCCTAACACGCAGCCTCACCCCTAGCAATGGCTGAGAAAGGCAGGTAAAGCAGATATTAAAATGATTCCACAGGATACCTGGAAGAGAATTCTACATGCTGTTTTTCCATCTCCAGTTGCACTAATCCTTTTGTATGAAAAACACAACTGTGAATTTTAATGCCAAGTCTTTATGGAACTGAAATTAGAATTCAAATTCTCTGTGATACCTTTCAGGAGCTATAACAATAAACAAGAGCAGCTCCACCTCCAAGCACATCTATTAACATGGAACATTACTTACTAAGCTTCAGGGTGACAGAAATGCACTATAACTGGTCTTATCTGGAGCTGTGTATCGCATTTTTTATTCCCTCATTAAGTCTTAGAAATAGAGATTTAAAATTCATAAGCGACGTTTGCAGACTTAAAAAAAAATACCAAATTTAGCAGAAAAAGCCCAGCCTTCACCCCCTCCTTGCCCCATGGCCCATTCAAAAGAGATTTTTCTATGGTCCATTTGTACCACCACACTTGTAGCACATTTTTTTTACTGTATTGGTTATCAACAGCATCACAGTATTCTTTATCCTGCTTTCTTATTTCTTGTTCTGTATTGGGATTAATATTAAGGTAGACACTGATAAAGTTATAAATAAAAAATTATTATAAAAGTGCATCAGTAAGAGTGTGGCTTGCTGATACCACTGTCTCTCCAACTATAGAAAAACTCACTGAAAATTAATGCCTCAAGAAAAAGTTCCCACATATATCACACATAAATAAGCATGAAAACTCTGCAGGATCAAGTTAAAAGCTAATTAATGCTTTGACCAAGTTACCCAGACATCAAACTTTGCAGTTTTAATGTTGTAACTAACACATCAGGAAACGTGTCCTTAGGAGCATCTCTTGCAGAACCATCTGCTCTATAAATACCCAACTGCTGGGATTCTGTCAGTCCTCTCCCACTGGATAATGAGATTCCTGCAGCTCAGGGGACTTCTCTGCCAGGGAAGAGCAAACCCCATGTCCTTGTGTGTCACTGTAAGCCAGACCCACAGGGAGCTCAGCTCACGTTCTTCTCACAGCCATCCAGGCATGGCAGATCTCAGAGGACTGAGCCCAGGGAGGGTCAGCACCTGCCTCACCCAATCTGCTCTTTCTGCTGCTCCAACACTGCAAAGGCACTGAAGACCAACCAGTTCCTATGGGAATCTTTGCATTTCAGATCCATGCATGAGGATGCCAAACATCTCTGTGCATTAAACAAAGGTGGGCACAGTGAAGATGAAGATGGTACACTTTGACTAAGCTCTTCTCTGGTAATCCCAGAAGTGTCCCCAGGGTGGGTTTCCATGATCCAGAACAACCTTCACAGGTCCCTGTAACCCAGGAAAATGACAGGCTGCATTCATGTCTCAGGGTGTTAAGATTCTATACTATGTACCTTCTGGAAAAACATCACCTCACAGTCATCAGTCATATTCTCATCCTGGGACTTCAGCAGGGGTTGTAGCATGGAGAGAAAAGGGATGACATGGACCAGAGAGCTACTGCTGGCACTGGTCATTAAAAAGGACAGAAACTGCAGTGGAACAGCCAACCTGACCCCAGCCAGGAAAGATCTCTCCTCATTTTGCATCTGCACTGGAATTGTTCTTGGGGCACCTTACAGATCTACTGTACGTGATGGAATGAAAGAGGGAACTAAACCACCTTCCAAAGGGAACTTTCAAAGGAAGGTTTCTAAACATCCTTCTTCCAAGAGTGGTGGAAACCAACAATCAATTCCAGCAGGTGCTGACAGAGGATCTGCAGTTGCCTTACCCAGGGTGACCCTCCCCAGAAGGAATGCAGAGCCTCCCCCAGGCCAGACACTTCTGCAAACTCCTGCAACAGAGATACACCACACACAGCATCCAGACTTGGATGGAGTTGAGGGGTCTGCTTTTCACTGAACTCTACACATTAGACAAGCACTGCTTTATACCAGAAAAAACCCAATTGTTCAGTGGATGGAGTGTTTCCCAAGACACCAAATAGAAGAAGAGCCAAGAGCCCAGCTGAGGTGCTGGCAACTGTTCCTTAGGCTGCCATGCCACACCTGGGATGGCACAAGGATTGTGGAATTGAACATAATCTCAGGGAGTTACTTGCTGAGGCAATGTAGTATCACGAACCTCTAGAGATGTAAGGCAAAGACACTTTTAAAGTTTGAACTACTTGAAGAAGGAACTCCACAAAGCTTTCAAAGCACTGATGGTGGGCAAAGTCCTGTCCTAAATGAAAATAAAGTTGGCTGCCTGTCCAAATGGATGGGAATGGGGAGGACAAACTACCTGAACTATTTTTACACAAGCCAGTGACAAATGAGACCTGCCTTTTAACCCTGGTGTTCCTTCCCTTGCCTTGTCTCCTCATCCCCAGAGCAGCCTCTGCTGCTCTCCCTGACCTTCCTTGCTTTTCAATACTTTTCCAAGAGTCTATTAAATGAAAAATGTCTTTTAAAAACATTAATGTTTTTCTTATGTCACACTGCAAAGGGTAATAGAAACCTTCACTATAAACATACACAACACACTGAGGAACAATTTTAGGAGTAAAACATGGAATTACTGCCCATGGGACTCAAAGTACATCAGAAGGAAACCAAATGTATGACTGATTTTATGTGAAACAGTGAAGCACAAATCTCATTCCAGACATTTTAAATGCCCAGCCTTTAGCTGGAAAAGGGAACCCAGATTCTTCCTCAAATTCTTGGGAGTCCAGACTGTAGCCAGGACTAGTGAAAGGGAATTTGTGAGGATGGTGAAACATATGCTTGCCCTGGGAAAACAAAACAGAGACGCACTAAGTAAATGTTAAATAAAAGCAAATACCTACCAGCATAGAAACACATCAGGCTAAGAATCCAGTCTGTTGGTATTAAAGGCTTCAGAAAATGGGGGGAAATCTGATGAGAAATCTGTTCACGCCTTAGGTAAGATTATCATTATCACCAAAGAATCATCTTCATACTATGCCATTCTGAATGCCACATTTACATCTGCAGGACAGAGCTGGCACTCACCACCCCTAGGACAGGTGAGCTGTTACTACACACCTGTGCCACACACCAAAATTATCTTCAAGAGAAGAGATTTAAAAGTAATTTAACACATGGTACTCAATTTGCACTGTTTCAATGCAGTCATGTGGCAATGCCCTTGCTGTGCTCCCCTGAGCAATCCCAAAGACAGGAGACACAGAGAGCTTTTGGGTTGGGCTTTTGTAATGATAACGAGAAACTGGAAAATACAAGCACCAGAGACACATTTTTCTCTGAACATTAAACTCAGAATTTCCAAGACTATTGTTGTGTCTGCCACTTGGCTGGAGAGGTCCATCAGCTGCTCCCCCCCAGTGCTGCAGACATGCAGGATGCCGGAGCATCACTGAGCACTCACCCTCCCACCTTAGTCCAGCAGGGGTAAAAAGCACTTTGTTTAGAGATCTGGCTGGGAACACACACCATGGGTTGGAGACTTTGGTTTTTATACACATGAGAAGCTGAACCGGAATTTTTTAAAGATACTCTCCCAGTAACTTCCACCTTTTTCTGGAAGAACTGTGGCCAAGAGCTGATGCTGAGAGAGTGATGAGCTCTTTCCAAGAGCCCCTTTGTGCATGTCTCAGTCTGCCCAAAAGAATCCTACTTCTTACTACTCTAAGAACCTTCTAATAGTTATTTTTTATTGCCAGGCTAAAAAGTAACACTGCCTCCTCTTCAGTCTGTCTGAGCACTGTTACAGGAGAGAGGGACACCAGTGACCATCACAAGCCCAAGAGCTACGAATGATGGGGGGGTTCCTGATGGGTTTGCATGGGGGGCACAGCACAGGTGGGTAAGTTATGGCAGGGCTGTGGTGGAGCTGACAGGCTGCACAAACCCCTCACCACACCCTGACCAGCACCACCACTGAGGCTTCGCTGTCCAGACACTGAGTTTTGTACAATGCAGCTGATAAAAACCCACAAACTTCTCCTAAGTCAAACAATGTTATCAGTTGTACTGTCCACCTGTTCTGGCAGGTAGAACCCTTGCTGTGCAAACACCCTTCCACACCCACACTTTGCTTTGACAATTAGGAAATTTTTATTTGGATTCCAGCCAAAGGAGATTGATCAATAATAGCTGTAGTAAATGTACTCCATTTCTGAGTGCATGTCTAGGTCCAGTGTGTCTCAAAGGAGGAATATACAACATTTAAAAATCATTCCATCATTTCATGCAGAAATAGAATGAATTCCATACTTCAGTTCACATGAAATACCAGAAAGTTTAATTGGTATTAAGTTCATTGTTCTGTAAACAAGAGAGAAAAAGGAAGAAGCTGCCTGTGCCACAGAGATAGCCTGACCCAGGCAGCAGTGGTCAGAGGGCCCTGGACAGCACAGTGCAGCTTGGCAGCAGAGAGCTGATCAGAAATGAAGCACAGAATGTGGTGAAGAAAGCAGAAAGATGCCAAACTCCCAACAAAATGAACAGAGGAGCTCTGCTGAGGGTGATGCTAGGGAGGGAGCAGCTGTGCAGCTGAGAACACGCATACCAGACCTGGGCAAGAGATCCCACTGGAGATTTGTGCTCTGCTCCAGCCTTCACTTACCAGTCACACCCAAGGGAGAAGCAGCAGAGCAGCCCCAGTTCCTCTGCATGTAAACCCCTCCAGGTATTTGAATGAAGAGATTGGTTTTGTT
>JAWWLZ010000038.1:6743556-6759653 GCA_035041345.1 Poliocrania exsul
CTGGGTGACCTCTCCTGGGTCACTCCCTCACACTACACAGTGCCCTGATGAACTCACTCCCCCTAACCTGGTCACACAACCTACTCTTCACACTGTCCCCACTGGACAGACCCACACTGGTGAGTCCTACAAGAGAGCCTGTGGCAGGCAAAGCACGGCTATTGTGGCCACTCTGCAGAAATAAAGACACAGCATATGTTACTTCTAATCAAAATGATCTCAATGAAATAGTCCCAGGACTGGTGAGGAGACCAATACCCCAGCTCTGCCCTACCGTAGGCAGCCCGAAGTGTTCTTGAAGACAGTTGTCCACTCGGCATCGCGAGGCTTGGAGTCCTCGTTGGGCTCACTCTCCCAGCCCGAGTGGGGGATGATCACCTCGTTGGTGAGGGTCTGCAGGCCGTGGTTGATGATGACCATCTTCAGGGGCTCATAGGAGGATAAATTCCACAGGGTGCCTGCAGGAGAAACAGTGATTATTAAGTAACAAGAGAATAACAACCATTTAAAATTTCTGCACTGAAGAGAATCACAAGATTCACAGAGAATCACTTGAAGGTTAAATCCTAAAACTAAACAAAAAGGCAAAAGGACTTGATGAGCTGCCAGACCAGCACAGGGAAAGCTCCCCAGCTGCTCCAACAGAACTTTTCAAAAGCATGGATGCATTTTTATCAAGACATGGATACTGTTGAACTCATCAAGCCCTACAGAGTACATAAAAGTGATGTGCTATTGGAGATTAATAGGATTTTTCTGCTATACAGAAATTTGGTTACACTTTAAAGTCTAGCTGTGCCTCAAGTAAAAATTCATCCGGTGCAGCAGACAAGTATATTGAGCAACTCCTCAGAGGGATGAATTTCTGGAGCATCATTGATCTTATGCTTATCTTCTGCACAAGATAATATTTCGTTCAAGTCTCCTCTCTATTATTTACTTTCACATTTTCCTGTCACAGGCAGTATCTGTGCTCAAATCTCCTGGTGCCACAAGCATATCATTCCTTGAAGAAGCTGAAAACCAAAACTCCTCTGTCTTTTCATTTTTACCTCAATTATGAGGCAAAGCAGACAGAAGTCAAACATCAAAATCAGCCTAATGGAACTACAGCTTTACAACTGCAAAACACTTGGTGTCAGATAAGTGATGTAAGTTCCCAGCAGACCTGTACCAGTGTCCTGACAGTCATTACTCATTAGAGTGGGACTAAAACAGAATGTTCAGAGACAATTTCTGCACAGACTCAGCCTGGCACCATCTGAGAACTGTCAGTAACAACACTTGGAGGGAGCCAGACACATACTTTTGGTCTCCAAGCGAAAGTGTGAGGACTAGCAAAATTTCAGACACCCCAAATGGCAAAGCTGGATTCCACAGAACACACAGGATATCTTCCCCAAGCAGACGCAGCATGAACCTGGGGCTCCCTGTGTTACCCCAGTGAGGAATTTGGGCACACAACAGTGCAGCAAACTGCACATCTCCACCCCCCCTTACACATCTTTAAAGCAAAACACATGAGAACAACAAAGGTGTGACCTTTTGTTTCAATCTCCCAAAGTTTTAAAACCTACAACTGTGGAACTTTGAACACAATGGGACAAGTTCTGGGTCTGTTACAGAGTCTGGCAGAGGCACTTGCTGGACCAGGAGTGGATGGCTCAGCACCCTATTTCAATATCCAAGTGTTATCCAGGAAGGGCCAGGGCGGGTGCCAGGGTAGGTACCACGGTGGGTACCAGGGCACAACAGGAGCTTGAGCTCTGTCTGAGGAGTGGTGGCTCTGACCCAACCCCTCAAGGTGACAACCAGCAGAGCCCCCTCAGTGATGTGCTGCTGTGTCTCCCATTCACAGTGAGCATTACACAATCCAGGCACCTGTTCTGACTTGGGATACCACATCAACTAATGCAGACACTCAGGGGCAGACAACAGAGTGAACACCATCATGTTTCTTTCAGTCTTTTTCTAAAACTACAAAAACTATGCTTTCTTGGCCTACCTCCCTTGCTATTCACAGACAACACACTGTGTGAGATTTTTATAACCTACTTTTTTAGCTTTCAAACAAGCCAGTGTAGGTAAAATATGAATTAATTTGCTCTTTGTAGCCATTACAATAAATCATGCTTTGTCACTGCAAAGCACCAATTGTTGGACAACAAGAAAAAACCCCAAACCAAGCAGAAAAGGTTAATTGGTCCCATTTTGTTATGGAAAGAAAGCCTTTATGTCTCATAATAAAGTGGCTCAAAAATATACAACACAGAAAAAAATAAATGCAAGTCAATATTTATAATAAAACTATAAAAGCTGACATGTAAGCCACCCCATTAATTTTAAATATTTCACTAGACAGTCTTTCTTTAGTTATTGCACAGCAATTCCTTAAGCATATCAGAGTCACTGATATAAAAATAATAACTACAATTAAATCCCTAAATGCATGGCTGGCTCAGGACTTCAAAATTCAAATGTAAAATCTGAACAGCCAGCACTGAATGAGATGGATAAACCCCAGGAAATCATACAGGAAAATCACCCTTGGAGCAAAGCTACATTTAACAGGGAACTGTGGGTGCAGAATACTCTGGTTCTGGAGGGTCATGTCAGGGTTCCCTCACAGCCCCATAAATGCAGCATTTGGCATTTGCAGTGGTGAAAAAAACCACTATGAAGAGAAAATGGATCAGTCAAGGAACCCAGTGCAATGTTCCTAAGGATCCTGTTCTTCTGAAACTGCAAAATAGAACAACTGGAAACAATGCTGAGATGGGGAAAGATCTAAGTTTTAGTATCTGACAGCTCTTCAATTTGCAAAGCTCTTCCCTAAATGCACACACTACTTTTGCACCCAAAATGAGAGTCTGCCTCTTCCCCTTTCCTGGAGCAGTGGCATAATCTGTGCTCTCTGGAGTGGAACTACAAAGGCAAATTTCACTTAAAAAGAATCAGGTAGACATGTAAATGAAAAGTCAAAAATACCTCTACAATTTCAAAGAGCTCTAAAATTACAGGATTGTATCAAGTTTTCCAGTGCTCAAATATTTTGCTTGTTTTAAGGCTAAGAGATTTGTGTCTGGATTTCAGTATCTTCAACTGCAGAGTGTAAAATTAAATCATCACCTCCAAACTCCTCCTTCTCCAGTGGTTATTTCAAGAGACTAAATGAACTGGAATTCAACAGCATTCCAGCTGGATTGAGAACAGCACCAACCTGCACCTCAGCTTTGGTGCTGGTAACCTCACCCAGCCCAAGGGAACCTCCTGCCCCAATGGGAGGATGTCCTGGACTGGCTCACCCAGAGTTTGTATTTAGAGTTGGCTGCAGTTTATGCAATAAACCATTCGGGGGGGGGGCATATTTGGACTGTCAGTCTCACTGAGTGACTACCAGACTGGAGTTAAACACAAACCTTTCCACCATCCCCTTGGAAGAAAACCCCCCCAACAGTTTACAAGCTTCTCAATGTTTCATCGGCCTCCCATCTCCCAAGTCTTCCACAGAAAACAACAAACAGAAGAATAAAAGAGAGTCTTACTATTAAAAAAAGAAAGTAACACAAACTCTTCAAATTCTTCAAAAAGGTCAAAGCACCTGAATTTATAATATTCTTCTTGATGGTTCCATGAGGAAACCCAATAGAATCCCTCTGTTGAAGAGCATTCAGCAAGAGAAAATGCACAGCCCTTCAAATGGAGCACAGGATAAACTGAGATGAGGGAATCTTGGGGTTCCAAGGACAGGAAAAAATTCAGGTTCAAGACTGACTTCAGGGGGGAAAATATTTCACAAGAAAGGAAATGGAAAACAAACACATTGACAATACAGTTTTTTTATTCAAAATTATGAAACAGAGAGCTCTAAATCCCAGCATCCTTTCAGCTCTAGAGAAAACAAATCCCATGGAAAAGACACAGACAGGAGAATGGGGAACAAGTTCAGCTCAGACTGAACCACTCAGCAGCCTAAGAAAAAATCTGAGCAAAAAAATATCCCTGTAAGTTTGACATCCATCTTTAAAAATCACTCCCTACCTCTATTAGCGTAACACACTAATGATCTAACAAGCTGGAAACACTGTTTTTAAAACTCTGAGTTTAATCAATGCCAATGAATAGCACTCCAGAGAAATCAAGTCACTACCACAGCAGCACAGGGGAAATGAGTTCCCTGAATCTGCCACACACTTTCACCACAAGCTTTGGCCTCTGACCACAGACTGCACGAGTTTTATAACTAGAGAAAGAAGATGAACTGTTGCTTTTCAGGAGATGATCACAATCATGATTAATCTTTATTTTATTCATAAATGCTGTTTGCAGTATGTATTTCTAACAACAACAACAATCACCCATGATTTTTCAACATTTCTCAGCAGGAAAAATAGCTGCAAGTTTTTATTTTGAAAGTACTGATTATTGTAAAAACTTACTAAAAATTAATATTAACTATAAACATAACTATGTGATTTAGTAATGTTAAAAGTGATTAGGACCACAGCCCTAATTTCCCAAAACTCTGTGTCCTTGGAGCCATGGCAAGATGTTTAATGAAATGGTGCAGAACACAGACATGCTCTTATCTTCTGAAATCCATGGGAAAGGTTTTCCTTACTTTGCTTATTTCCAAAAATTCAATGTCCCCAAGAAACTAGAAGCTGGTTTATTCCTTTTCTGTGGTCCACACCAGATAGTTTATCACTCAGACAAATAAAGCATCTGCAGTGTATTCACTGAGCATTCTTGCTGGGTGTTGGTCCAGCAGGCAGTGGGTTTGACAGACTTGTTGGTACCAAAGCCCCAGAGATTGGAGCTGTGCTCCTTCAAGTGGGGGCAGGTTGAGAACCTCAACATGAACCAGAGTGGGACACAAAGAAAAGGGACCTTCTCCTGCCCAGCCTGTAACAGCAAATGGAAGGAGGGAGCTCCCCTTGCCCAGCAGGCTGCACACAGCAGGGATTCCAAGGAGAAGCCATGTCTGACCAGCTGAGGGATCCCAGTGCCCAGGAGGTGTCAACTCTGAGCCAGCTGATCCATCTGCCAGTTGCTATTCAGGCGTTAAATCAAAATATTTCATCTGCAGAGCATTTTGAAGGTCAATCATTTTTCAATTATGGCCAATTTGGCAACGGGAAAATCACGTCCTGCACCACTTAAAATCAGTGCAATGTCATTAAACAACAAAATTACACCAATGTTCTCACAAAGAACAAAATTATTCATTAAAGCTACCAACTTCTGATTGCTTTTCAAAGAATGTAACAGAATTTTTGTCTTGCATATCTGATGGGAACATTTCCTCCACAAAAACCTTATCACTTAAGATAAAACTTTTGTAGCTTTCCCAATCAGAATAGATTTAATTCCTTATCAGCCTAATCCTCATTTCTCTCTGTTTCTCAAGAAAATGATCCACTGAGAGTTCAGCAAAAAAGCTGCAAGACTAGAAAGAGATGCAAGTAGAAATTCATGGAATATTTCTCAACATAACTCTACTCATGATTTATTTAGGGACACCCTAACAGTTAAATCAAGCTTTTCTCAGTGCAGTAGACGGGAAACATTTAAAAAGACGAAAAAGTGAAATCTGTGGCATTTTATGAATATATCTTGAGTTTTGAAGGTATTTTTTACACACTTCACAGATGAAGGACATCAAACTTTAGTGCCATTTGCAGATGTATCAAAAAACAAAGATGGGACTAACACAGAGAAGTTTTACAAATGCTGCTAAACCCAGTGCTATCTGAGAACAAAAACACAGACTGGCTGGTGTGTCAGTACACTCAGCCTGCTTCCAAAATTGCATGTCAACATGGTTGTCTAATTTGTGCTCTCCAAAAGCACAGCTCCTGGGAATTGGCCAGGTGAACACACTCCTGCCACGAGCAGCCTCACCTGCTCAGCACTGACACCACACCCCCAGCTCCTCCCTCCTGCTGCATCTGCCTCTCCTGTGTTTTTAGCACCTTGGTGTGGCTTTTTCCCACTCCACTGACTCAGTGCCCAGACTCTGCTGGAGGCCTGATTTGTCCTGCTCTGCACAGCTGGGGCTGCTCCATCACATCACCACGGAAATGAGAAGCCACAGAGCTGTATAAAGCCAAGGGCTGACTCTCAAATTCGATCAAATGATGCTCCCTTTTGCCAGAAACCCCCTCTCCAAGCAGTGAGTGTCAGTGTGTGCTCCAAGCACCTCCTGTCCCGCAGGCAGGCAGTGTCCCACACCCACAGAGCCACAACTTCAAGCCTAGAAGTGCTCTTGAATTCAGACAACTGAATTATTTAACCTTCTTTAAGTTACTGAAATCTCTTTGGAAAGCAAGATTATTTTATCAGTTATCCCATCTGGGATGACCAGCTGATAATTACCATGCAGCTTCTGAAACACAGCCAGTATCAAGTTAAAGAAATATTAAACCACAGAAAAGTCAATGTGTCATAGTGAACTTCAATTTGTAGCCTGTTAACAGAAATAAACAAGCAAACCCTGAAGACTTGTATTTCCCTCTTTTCCTGTCACTGCATTGCTGATGAGGTCCCCAGAGATTTCACTCCAGACAGAATGCAAAGCTTTGGTGGTAAAGGCAGGTTCTGGTTTGTGACCTGGGAACAGCACCCCAGAGAGGAAGCTGAGGTGGCTTCCAGGAGAACATTGGAATTGTGATGGGAATTTCTGAGGCTGCACAACACAGTCCTTGTGCCTGAATGCTCCCTTTGCCCTTCAGGCTGGCTCTTGTTTCTCTCTGCTGCCTTTTGGAGCTCATTTTCCGAACGGACAACTCCACATTATCAGTTGGAGCTCTGAACACGACTGCAAGCACAGCACAGCCACACAGGCATTGCTGGAATACCCTGCTCTGCCACACTGGTGCTTGAATGTCTCACACCAGACCTGGCGATAAAGCTTTAGAAGGGGAAGGAAATTATTCCTGGTTAGGTGGAGATTACATGCACATCATCTGTTACTGGGCATCTGTTCAGGTTAATGCCCTTAGTATTCCTGGGGTTTTTCAGTAAGAGGAAATAAAGAGCTCTAAATAACAAAAACAAAAGTGAAATAAAACTACTACATTTGATTTCCAAGAACTACTGCCAAGTAAAATGCATTTGAACTGTACAGCTAATTAATCAAATGGAAATCAAAGCAATAGCCATTTATAGTGAAAACTAAAAACATCCAGTTTGTTTTTTCCATCTCAGAAGTGACTGATTACCACTTAGCATTATAATGATATTCCTTCCGAGTAAATTAGAGACTGGCTTCTCCTTTCTTGAATATAAGGAAACAAATTTATTGCTTCTCAGCACTCCAGAAATGAGTTTTGATTAAACTGGAACAGTAGATAAACAGATATTCTTTATTCAAAATAAATAAATAAATGTCAGTCTGCCATCACAGTAAATGAGCACAACAAATGGAGTATAAATACTACCTGCAGAGTTTCCATGTAAGGAGGGAGAGCACAGACAGCCATCCAAGCACAACCAGCAGGTGCTACTTGGAGGTTCTCTGACAAAAGAGACAGCTCTCCTTTGCCAGCTCACTGGGAAAATATCCCTGCTAGTTTCAACGCTGTATATTTAGACCTAGTTTGCTAAATATTTGTAATGGCTGGGGAAGAACAGATGGAACACCCAAGGCCACTGCTCATCTCAGAGAATTATGATTACCAGTAAAAACTTAGAGAGCTACTATAATTTGTGGAGGAGATTAGCGAATTATGATGTTTACCTCTAATGGCTTAATCCATATCTGCAGCAAGGTCTGCCTGCAGAGTCCAACACTGATAAGGTAGTTACACAGTTTCAGCCCTGGACCCATTTTCACCCTCACAAAGCTTTCTGAAAAATTCTATTCTGGCACTGAAATTCATTGGAACTGCTCTGGTCTCCATCCAAACATCCCCTGTGGCTTCTGAGAAGAGAAAGGGAAATCCATTTCACTCCTCATGATTTATGGGAGACTGAAGAACAATATCTTTCTCCTTACTTAAAGAGCTGACATACTTTTCCACCCTCTTCCACTTAATGGCTGAACTTTGAAACTTGGCATATACTTTATTACTCTTTTTGGAAAATGTCCAAGACTAAGTTCAAATAAAAACAGGTTAAATAATGGAGTTATAAGTGTTTGAAAACTCCCTTCAAAGTGTGCATGAACTCAGACAAGTAAAATGTAATTCTTCTTTTTCTCATCATTACAACAAACTACCCCATGTCCAGAGCATCTCAACAGCAGATCCTACACTCTCCAAAATCTTAATTTTCCAGCCCAAAAGTGCTGCTACTTTCTATACAGCCTGAGAGTCCCCAGCACCAGGCTGGAAGTGTTCCTGAGGAGACTCTGCCTGCACTATAAATATAAAGGAGTGGGGGACATGGCAGCAGGATTGTTTTATAAGAGATTAACAAGGAGAGATTTAGATTAGCATATCTTACCTCATGATTACAACACGCTGAGGGCAAGCACGCTACAAATTACCTGTCAGTGAAGTTGCTATAACTCATTTAAGCTCCAGTAACTCAACCACAAGCAGTTGCCTGCTACATCCAAGAGAGCATCATCCATCTCTCAGCAGCCAGGAAACCCGAGTGCACCACACACAGACAATCTCAGTCCCCTCCTGACAGACACCGGTGCCTTTGGTGCTCTCACACCACAGACCTGGTGCAGCTGAAGAAACAGCTGCAACCACTGATCTAAACTCTCCTTCAGTTCTCTAATCTCCAGAAATTCTGGTTCCTGAAGCAGAAAGGACTGTCCTAAAGACTAATTCATTAAAGAAAACACAGACACTGACCTGTAATTAGCTCTCTGACTTCCATGTCGTTTGTTTTCCGCAGCAGTCTGATCAATGCAGGGATCCCATCACAGTTCTTTATGGCCACTTTGTTTTCGTTATCCTTCCCGTAGGAGATGTTCCTGAGAGCGCCGCAGGCTTTCCTGTGGACCTCAGGCTTTGGGTGATCCAGCAGCCCCACCAGGATGGGGATCCCTTTGAGGTGCCTCACGTCCTTTTTGATTTTGTCGTTCTCGTAGCAGAGGTGCTGCAAATAGGCCGCGGCGTTGGACTTGACAGGGTCGATGGGGTGGCTGAGCATGGCGATGACCTCGGGCAGGTCGGGGTCCCTCCAGCGCGGGTCCTTGCGGATGCTGTCGATGGACGGGGAGCGCTTGCCCAGCCGGTCGATGCTGGCCATGCTGCCCCTCTCCGGCTGTGCCAGCGGCGCCGCGTACCCACCGTGCAGGTACGGGATCCTCTCCTCAACCATCTCCGTCTCGATGGGGTCATCGTAGCCCCTGTAGGAAACAACGGTCCCAAGACAGAGAAATGGGGAAAAGAAAAAAAAACAAAGCACGTTTGAACTCTTTGTAACCATCAGTATCGCGATTTCAGCCACCAGCAAACCTTTTAGCATCACAAACATCATTAGCAGCAGCATATATACAATTCCCAACAGTTTATTTGTAGTAACTTGAAAATTCACCATAGTTGTGATGGGACTCCAGCACAGTGTTTGTTTGGTTGGCAAAGAAATGATGACAGGAACTGCAAGCCATCAAACAGATGGGTTTCACTTTGGTCACTTAGCAAAACAATTAAAGGGAACTGGATTACATTTAGGAGGAAACACTGATCTTCATTAATGCCTCTACTTCTGCAACAAACCAAAACTCTAATTAAAGGCATTCAAGGCCTGGGCAGAGACCACACTTTTCAGCACATCTGAGCAGTTCCAATACATTTCAGTGTTGATGCTCAAGTGCAGTCAACACTATCCTTAATCAATGTGACCATAAACCAATTTTTCACATGTAATGTTCTGTCAAACCATCAGCACCTTTTACCTTGCTGGTTTTCCCTGGACAGGTTTGTCACTGTCTCAGTATTGCAGTCAGCTCAGTCAAGTAAGTGGTTTTAATTGCTACAAAATGACTCTTAAAATTTTTCATCTGAAGCACTGAGTGATGTTATTGAACCATTCCTGATGTCATGCTCAAGTACAGACTATTAGAACTCAGAAAGAAAACAGAGCCTGCTGTTATCCCAAAGGGACTGCTAATTAAACCAGGCTCTGGGGACAAGAGCAACCGGAGGTGGAGACTGAACTCAGTCTTGTACAATTAACGCTTTTAATGTTAAAAGCGCCTCTCCTGACTTTAAGTTGCTTTAATTGCTGTTCTAGACCATAAACTGAATGAAAGGATAAAAATGGGCAAGTCTCCAAAACCCAGAATGAATCTGAAGAAATCCTTTTATCGATGCAGTTATTTGTGTATAATTCAGGGTTGCTCTACACAGTCATTCACACTGCCTGGACAGGAGTATTTGCTGTTACAGAACAAAGCTGTTTCCATCATGTAACAGCATTGAAAAGATTTACTTTTGTGCATGTACACAGGGCAGAAGGAACAACAAAACCATCCAGCTACTCCTCAAGCAAAATTCTGTTTTCAAAAATGCAAATTTGTGACAACAAGCATTAAAACTACAACAAAATCTCATTTCTCAAACTCATCCTCATGTTAAGTTCTTACTGACTGCCTAAAAGAAAAGCAGCAGCAGATTAATTGTAATAATTGCCCTCTGCACAGCTGTTGCTTGCTTGACTTGGTAACTCGCAACTCAGCACATCTCAGTCCTATGAGCTGCCCACAAGACAACTGTGCACCACCTCAATTACACCTGCACAATTAAGTTTCTCTCTCATCCTCATCCGTGCAAATACACAAAGATAATTACTGTCTTGGGATGCAGTTTGTTTGCTTTATTTCCATAAAGCCTTCCAAACAGAACCACACAGATGGGCCCATCTTCCTCGTGCTGTATCCTCTTCCCTGTGCCACATAAAGCTCCTTGGTTGCATTTCATTTGGCAAAATAAAACTTCAGTTAGGACATTAAATTGCAATGCTGTCATGACAAAAGAGAGAGCACCACACAACTCTTATACCAACAACAATCACTTTTTTAATTGTCAACTAGTTATTGAGTGTGAATACCTGAAGTCAAGAATCAGTCACTAAACAAAAAAAGGAAAACAAAAGTAGATCACAACCCAACTTGCTACTTATTCCAACAAAGTTGTTTTTTAAAAAAGGTTTTTTCTTCCACTGCTCCAATACAAAACCACTGATGCACCAAAGGCTCTGATGATCCCTGATGAAATTCCCCAGGACACAGAGCTGAGGTAGAATAGGGCATAGGAAGAGGCAGCGTGTTTCATGCTACAGGGAAGAGGCTGCATTCCTGAGTGCTGTGGATATGGACAGTTGTGGATGGTTGAGGCTGAATCCCACAGGATGTGGTGGGAAGGGCTGAGCCCACCAGAGCTCCAGGGTGAAGGGGTGAGCCCAGGGCAGTGCTGGCCCCATCCCACAGCAGAAGCAAAGCATCCCCAAGGAAACACACCCTGAACCACGAGTGGCTTTTCTCAACTGCTGGCACCTTCATACAGTCCCATCCTTACAGGAACCCTTCACCTGTTCCTGCCAAAATCAACCTGCTTCTGCTGGACCATCTCCTCAGTGAAAAAATAAGATTGCACATCTAACACACCAAGGCAGTGTCTCTCTAGTATATGTAGAGAAAGGATGAATACAAAAACCACAACTGCTGAAATAAGCCCGCACAGGTCACGTCCAACAAAACTCTGAGGATGAAACAGTGTCAAGAGCCACTGGTTAATGCACCAGTAACAAAAGTCAATGACTTTTCGTGGCAGCAAAGAGAAAAGCTGGA
This sequence comes from Poliocrania exsul, assembly GCA_035041345.1. NCBI lineage: Eukaryota > Metazoa > Chordata > Aves > Passeriformes > Thamnophilidae > Poliocrania > Poliocrania exsul. The sequence goes on from JAWWLZ010000038.1 coordinate 6,755,309, forward strand.
CACTTGACCTTCTGAAGACCCCAAATCATTATCTAGAAGCTCCGAGATCCTGGTATGACTTAAGCGCTGCGCAAGAAAGCCCAGCAAAGACAAGTATCACAGCAAATCAGAGTCACAGGAGTAAATACAGTGATCAAGGCTGAAGAAGGTTAAAAAAAACAGGGGAAACCCCCCAAACAAAAAAACCCCCACAACTGCAAGCAAACCATACTATAATTAAAGAAAGATACTGAAATATTCCGAGCAAAACAGATCATTTGCAAAGCAAAACAACAACTGTTGAGGCAGCACAAGGCAGAACTGCCACAGAGCCCCTGTGCCCTCTCCCAGAACAGAGGGCTCCAAGGATGGGGAAGGGCAGACCGGCCAAGAGTGAAGAAGTCAAAAGCAAATGTCTCTCAGGGAGTTAAACAAGCCCTGATCACCACCACATTTACACACAAACTGAGTAATGAAACCACCTTTTTGAGTCAGACTGCTGTGGGCCAAAGGAGATTTTTCACTTTCACACCATCGGAGCAGCAACGCTGGGGAGGAAAAGCCACTGGACACCAAACAGGACTAACAGGAGCTTCAGCGGATTCAGAGTCCTCTGCTCTCAGGAGCCCTGTACCCTCAGCACTGAAGGGATCTGGGAGCATGCCAGAGTTGCTGACTGCAAGCATCTTGCCTTCCATCTGTTTGCAGCAAGGCAGCTGAGTTTTTAGGAAATCATGGGTCTCACTGATCACCTGTCTCAGGGAGCTGATCAAAACATATTCTAGCAGAGATAAAAACTGGGAGAGAGCTGGCAGATTTATCATCTTCCTTGTGGCTTCAACATAGCCTGATTTGAGTAAACAGGTGAAGGACTTAAACACTTAATCCCCAACTACTTATACAAGTGTTACATTCATCACAGTTTGCAGCTGGCGTCTGCTTCGGATAAAAGAGCAGAAAGGTTTGGGATTTCAGCAGGAACTTTGTGCCAAACACTGAAGAGGGAAATGTGAAGACTTTGCAAAACTGAGGTTCTGCTTTTGCCAGGCTCTGTTCCCTGTGAGGATACACAAGAGGATTCAAAACTAGAGAGAATTCCCCGCTGAGACAAGTCTGAGTTATGGGCCATATGGTTAAAACACTGAAATCCCCTTGATGGAACCACCTAAAAACTGCCAATGCCTGAGCTGCTCAGGTGACCTCCTGACCTGCCACATCAAACTGCCTTCTGCTACCAGAAGATTAATAGACCAAGAGCAAATTCATGCCAAGGAAGAGACTCAGAAAAAACCCAAACATTTTTCAAGCTGTGTTGTTTGCTTTGCCCTGTTCTGCCCAGGCATGTCTATGTGCTTCTGGTCCAAACTAAACAACATCCCAGTGTTTCCCACAGACACCTGGAATGAGTGGACTTAGGTGAGAAGTGCTGACTGACAGTTTATCTACCAATATAAGCCTTAATACTCTGGGTTTAGTAAAAGACACCAGAAGAAAAATGAGGCTGACATGTATGTGATACCCACATTCTCTATACACAATACAAGCAGGACAGACCTACTGTTACAGTTATTTAATATGAAATCTGGCCCATTTCCTGGTAATAATAATTTGGACCATGAAGTGACCACCAAACATAATCTCAGTCTCTTAGATCAGGTTTCTGACATAGAAAATTTAACAGCAAAAAACTGTTTTGTTGTCGGATTTAGTCAACATTAAAAATTTACATCCTGTCTGGAACAGTAACACTGGCAAAAAAGAGGCCCCAGAAATGCTCATACATGTGCAAACTGCAGTGACCCACTCTGGAAAGGAATTACCACTGAGGCAAGAAAAAGCTGAACAAAAGATGATTTAAATAAATAACATGAATTATTACTTGCCAATTTTTTCCTGCTCATTCGTGTTAACTGCAATTTAATAATTAAGAAATATTCAAGTAATAGTAGGGAGGCTTTTTATGAACAAAAAGTATCAGTACTTCCTGTTTCTCTTTCAAAAAGGGCTCTATATAAAAGATTTACCAACACCATATGACCAGGTATTTTAAAAACTACAGTAAAGCATCTCCTAATATAATAAAGGCAACCCATCAACTGAAGAAAAAAAAGGGCATAAACCCAATTTAAGGTGTGTAAATACCTTCATAAGTAAACTTGAGTAATATTAAATCAGTATTATATGCCCCAAAAGCCTTTCTCTCGCTCAATTTATTATGCAACCTGACTTCCACCAAACCAGAGCACATGCTGAGGGGAAGAACATTAAGCACCAGGTACCCTTGCAGAAAGTAATATATCTGACATCAGAGACTCCATATAAAAGCATACAAGAAAGAAACCCAGCCACAAGCACTGAAGAGCCAACAGAGGGAATATCTGCCTTTGTGCATTTATCTGGAATTGCAGATGTTTGGGAGGAGGCACATTTTCCCCCCAGTTCAAAATGAAATATAAGTAGCTTAAAATGAGGCTGGTGATGACAGAAGGAAAGTACAACAGGTATTTATTATCTCTGTGATCAAATGGAGCAGGCCAGGGATGGAAAGAACAACCTGTACTTGTAATCCCCTTGACAGGGATCCCCTCCAGTCACAGGTGGGGAGGCAGAGTCACCACCACAGAGGGAGATGAGAAAGCTGCACTCAGACAGAACAGCTTCAGACCAGGAATGGACAGGAAGGATTCTTATTCTACCTTTAAACTATTAGCAACTGAGGGCAGCACCTACTGGGAAGCAAATGGGAGAATAACTCAGCGAGTCAGGCAACCCAAGAGTTCTGCTCGTGGCTTGATGAGCTGCCCAAACTGAAAGGCAGAGTGATGTAGAACATCTAACAGAGTTGTTATTAAACTTGCTCTACACACATAAACTTCCTGAAATCAAAAATGCCATCAATTTATCACATTCATTGAATCATTTTCACAGGAATAACTTATTTTTAAAATACTAGAGAGGAATGATAAATTAGTAATTACCCTCATCCAGTACAAAGCACTATTTGTAGTCTTTAGTTTCTTGCAGATCAGTAGCATATCTGAAATGCAGGTTTATTGAGCTGTTCAAGTATTTCTTTGAAATGTCAAAAAGTAACTACTTATAAAGAGACCCTCACACAAGCTTCTTATGTTCTCAACAGCTGAAGTTTGCTGCCAGAGTCAGGCTAATTATTTGTCAAAGCCTCTTGATCATTTTAAATATGTAAAAAACCTCACAACAAAAGAAACGTAATAGAAAAATTGTGAATTGGTCCTATCCAAACTGCAAGGAACAATAAATTAAAGGGATGTTAAAAAAAAAACAACCACCAAAAAACATTTAAAATGCAAATGGGTAGGTTCTAAGAATACATTTAATTATTCATCTTGCATACAGTTAGAAAAATTTTAATAAAAGTTTAAAATTATTGATGCCTGACTGTTTCTAACAAGAAATGTAAACTCCTTTAGTTGCAGAGGAGCACCAATTCCAGACTGATAGACTGGTGAGTACTTTGGCACCCACTGGGGGCAGGTAATCCCTTCAGCCCCAGAGAACACTGAGGTGGTTCCAGGGGTGGCTGGGCTTGCAAGATCAAAGACGTCACAAGGGACTTAAAGAGAGATACACCTTGATGTCTTGTCCCTGGGGTTTTGCCTTTGGTTTTGTTGTTTGTTTGTTTTTTTAATATAGATGACAATTTCCAAGTGTTTGGTTCTGTTTAGCTTTACAATGAACTTCTGGAAACACAAAGGGAGTTATGAACACATGAATGATGTCACACCTCGAAGCAGAAACACTCCAGGACAGCAAAAAGGCCCACACAAATCCCACTTGCAGCCATCAACAACTGCAGATGCAGCAAAGCCTTAGGTCAGAAGTGTTAAGTCTAAAGACTGTCTCCACACACAGAAGGCAAGTGGGTCCAGACTCTCTTTACAGCTCTGGAAACTACTCTAAATTAAAAGGAAGAGAATGAGAACTAAATTCATATCAGAACATGAATCATGAGGATATGACTTCATGCAGGCACACATAAAATTTGTACATCTCTTGGAAAACAAAGTATTACAAGTTCTTCAGGTCCATACAAGATGACTTTCAGCTGAGTAATAAGACTCTTTTCCCAAGCTTGTTGGGTTTTCTTACTCAAATGAAAGAGCAGATAGCTGTGAACTTGGCATAAACAACCAATACAAGACACCATGGCATAAAATACAACATTCCTTAGAAATTGGGCTGGACTAGAAGTAATTTGTGACTCCTCACTTTAGTTACATTAAATGCAGCACAGATAGTCTTATCACCCCTTTACAGAGTGAAGGACAAAAATGATCCAGTCTTGCAGACCTGTGAGGTTCTGCACAGCCTGGTCATGCAGCTGAGG
>JAWWLZ010000038.1:6776777-6830083 GCA_035041345.1 Poliocrania exsul
AACACATTAACATGGTAAAATTCTGCTTCTCAACAGGTTAGACCTATTTGTTTTTAAGAATCATGTTCCTATTTAATCATAAACTTGATAATGGAGAGGTGCATGCACACAACTGCTCCTACTTCACTGCTACGCCGCTTTGAAGAGTTTTCAGGCTAAGAACAATTTATTTAAATCTACTAAAGGAATCTATCTGTCTATCTATCTACCTACCTACCTATCTATCTATCCCCACAGCTCACCCTCAGCAAACTACACTTAAATTCAGTAAAGAAACTGTTGTTACCCAGGGAAGGGGCTAATGAGGGATCCTGAAGGCATTCCCTCTCCTCCCACCAGTGAGCAGTAGTGAATCCCCTTTTCAGCTGGCCAGCAGTACTCAGGCAAGGCCAAGGTGGAAAACAGAGCACTGTGTCAACTGAGAAACCACCATCACCAATACCCCACTGTCACATCCCCCAGCCTTGGCTCTCCACAGCACAGCTCCCCAAACCTGTAGTGCCAGTGCAAGTGAAACAGCTGTGGGACAGCAGGAACCAGTGACTGAACGGGAAAGAGAAGAGATGAGCATCATTTGCCCAGGCACTCTGATCCAGAAAATTAATGGGAAACCACTGGCTCAATTCAGTGTAAAATAAGAATGCTCAATAAGGACAGAGAGGCCATTCAGCAAGGTCTGCTATTACTGCATGACAAGCATGAACCTCAAAGGAAAAAGTCATTTAAGCTACAATGGAAGTCACTTGCCCAGAGGTGAATATCTTCACTAGCAAAGTAAAATAGCTCTTAATTTCTTAGTTACACGTGTTTGGCTTTTTCCATCAGCTCTGGCTTAGGATTCCACATATTTGCTGGAAACAGGCATCTTTCTGTGCCCACTCACTCCTACTGGCACCGTGCATACAGCCAGCACTTGTGGATTAAAGCATTTAAACTGTAAACCCCCATCATTACATTTGCCAACCACTCAATTATTTACATAGTATCTTTTTTATTATTATTTGTGATGTGCTTTGATTTGGCACTTCACAATGGAATTCAAATATGATGAAGACTAAGACAGGTCATGGCCCTGGAGTCACCAATCCAAATCACTTTTTACAGGTTCTCAGAGGGCTTCTGGGAGAACCATTTCTCAATTAAACACACACAGATGAAAACAAGAGATCATACAGGATTAAATGAAGGACCTGCTATTAAAAAGCATCAGTCAGAAACTAAATTCCTGCTCTGAATGCTGTACCTCCCTGCAGTTGGCAACACAAGCTGCCAGACTGCTGTTTGAACCCAGGGACGGGACAGCTGCGCTGCCCTCCCACTCCTTGTTGTGGTCTCATGCCAGAAAAGAGAATCTTTCATTTTTCCACAGGAGGCATGCCAAGCTGAGGCTACAAATAGGATGTGGTGTGTTACTAAACTCCAAGCCAGCTTGCTCACAGCATGGCCAGAAGCCCTCAAAGTGCCCAAATCCCCACGTGCACACTGGCAGCAGAGACCACTCATGCAGAGCAGCCTCCTGTGTTAGATTCCCTTTGGAATTTGGATTGTGCAGGATACCCCATTTTCATCTGTTCTGGAAGAACATGTGGCATCCAAGTACCCAATCTTCCCTTCTCTCCTCTACATAAAGGAACTGCTTCCCTATGAGCCACCTCTACTACAAAAATTTTGGCAGAAATAAACTGGTTCTTACAGTGAAACTCCTGCAAGTGCATTAGAGGACCAAAGTTCTCCGTTAAAGCATTAGCAGTGCTTGTATCATCTGCACACAAAGCTCTGTCCCAGAGCTTTAATGAAGCTGTTTTATTTTTCTTCCAATTCTTCACAAAGAATCAAAATATAAACAGCCATCCCATCCACCTTTTTTAAACAGTAGGACAGACTCAATCAGTACAAATTCAGCAGCAGTGAGTCCCCCACCCATGATGAACACCCTGCCATAAACCCTGTTCCTGCCTCCAGGAGTCCCCCTGAGCACAGCACTGGGACTGTCACACATCACAGGGTTCATTCTACTTCAGCTTTTGGGTTTATCCTTTTCCCAATGGAGATCAATGGTTTTTAATCCCTTCCCAGAGTCCCCAGCAGCACAAAAACATCTCCATAAAGGTGCTGCCAAATCCACAAGTCAGGTTTGCTGATCTGGACTAACCCATCATTTATAATGACATTATTGACAAATAAAGATGTCTGAGAAATCCCTAATATTTCACAGCTCAACTTGCCAAATCAGGGAGTACAATGGATATCAATACATAAAATAATGCACGGAAAGGGTAAGTTTGGCAAAAAGTTGCAAGGGCAATGCTAAAGCCAAAAACACCAGGAAAAGATGGACAGAGGAGAAAAGTATTACAAAATGTGCAAGTCTATGCAGGGAGGGCAAAACCAAACCAATAAAGCACATCAGGACAGAAAAAATTGAGAAGAGACAGAATCCATAAATGAGACAAGTGTCATGTGGAAGCCAAATAATCGGCTTTCAGACAAAAAAAAAAGTGGCAGGAAAAGGAAAGGAGGGGGAAAAGATGAGAGAAATATTTCAGCCTTTAATTCCATCCTGTTAGCACTGCTTTGGTTCACCGTATAAATCTTTTGACGAACAGCAGCTCCCTCCACACACGGCACTATATTAAGATTCTTTATTAAGGCTTTCCAAACACCACAATGTCATTCTTTGGCTTTTTATGTGGTTTGCCTCGACTGTGTTTTAGTTGCTAAGCTCTCATTAGATCTGTGTCTTGTACTGACAGGGAAGAGATTATAGAACACAAGAAACGTGAGCAAAAGCCCAGTATTTGTTTTTACACAAGCAAACACTCTCAGGTAACAGTACAATGCCTTGAGTGTGACTTGGGGATATTCTACAGACTCTCAGGATGAACTGAGTGTGTCTGAACTGTTCCACCATGGCATATAAGCAATTAATTTAGGGAAGTACAGAAAGGGAGAGGAGAGCACAACTCCAGATATATCACACCCCACCTCCCACACCAGGAGCTCCTGTGCCAGCCCCAGCACTCCCAACCCCTTGGCAGGATGGCCCCTGGCCCTGGCAGAGGAGCCCAGGACTGAGAGGAGTCGTCTTGCCCCAAGCCACGAATACCAGGGAAGCACAAGAACAACACAACATAACACAAAGATGGAGCCCAATTAATAAATCTTGCTTACAAGCGATGGCAGCACGTCAGGAAGAGCAAATGTAACCATTTAACTATCTGGGTGGAAGACAAAGATATCCATCCCGAACAGCAAATTGTGTCAAACACCATGAACACTTCGCACCCCACAGGCGGAAAACTACCCTGACTCTACACTTAATTCAATTATCCACATCAACAGTGACCAAACACATCAGCATTTACAGCTTCCCACCACTTATCAGTTCACACACGCAGCAATTCAATCGACTCCTGAATAAGAAATCATCAGGAACACTCTGATCATAGGAAAAAACCCTCCAAAACTATTTTGCCAAGAAGTTTAAATTGAGAACAGCTCCATTTGGAAAATTAAAGAAACCTAAGGAAAACCATATCATTCTCTTAACAAAAGCAACCATACATATTATAACAGGCTCTCAGTAACGTCTAAACTGTGTTTGGAAACCCAGAGAACAGACCAGATAACGTGCTCTATACACCCTCAGCAGTGGATGTTACAGCTATTCTTAATCCCAGCTTTGTGAACCTGGTAGACATAATGCATTGTGCTTCTGGATCCATAATATTTTGCAAAGCACTGCAGTTTGCTGGCTTACAAACATGCCCTGCCAGCTCACTGGGTAGCAAGATTTCTGCTGACTCCACCTATCATTTCAGTGGCACTCATCAGGGATTAACACTTCTCCCTGCTAAGGATACAGGCTGCAAGTACTACATAGAAAAGGTTACACGTGTCTGAAAAAGAATGGTAACATTTTGATAGGTGATATGAACACATAAGAAGCACTTCATTATTTCTTCCATGAAGTTCAAGTAGGCTATTTAAATTTCAAATACTTTAGAAATTTTACTATCTATTAAAGGCATAATTAATAAAATTGTTTTGTCATCATAAATGCATTTTAAACCCATAACTTCTCTAAGAGGAAGTGAGATCATCAGATGAGCTTCTGTATTCTCTGCAGACTTTCATGAAGAAATTTCTCCTCTTTTGCCCAGCTGCACAGGTACCACAACAAATAAAGACCATTTTTTACCAGAGAGTATTTCACATAATGATAAGAACCTGAGAACTAAAGGGAGATGAACAAGCATTTCTGGTCCAGTCCTGTACCACTAAGGTCACACCTCAGCATGCTGCCAATTCTGAAGCCCTGCTGCATTTTGCACTGAAGGTGGTTTTCCATCATAGGGATTTGCATTCCAATAGTAGGTTTCTGTCTTTATACTCAGCAGGAAGAAAAGAAGTATCAATACAAAGCCACATAATTAGACTAATGAAATTTTACACAGTTAAAACAACAACTTCAGAACAAATCACTGAGTGAACTGCTTCAAGCACATCACCCTCACACCTGCAGCAACACCGCAGCACAAGAAAACCTCAGTGAAAATCACTGCTTACAGCATTAAGCAGCATTTTGCAGTTTCAGCAGTCAAGCTCAAGTTCAAATGGTCAGCAGCCAAAAAGCTTTTTGTAAACCATTTGGATCTTGCTCCTAATAAAAGAGTTTCCCAAGAAAACTAATTCATTTGTCAGGTCCAAGTGAAGAGATGTTAAGATCTTCATCAATGGCCATACTACAAAATCAGTGATATCTTGGTGCTCTTTCTCTTAGAGTTATATGAACTTGGTGACAGACAAGTGGACTCAATTTCTAAAAGAAAAGTTAAATGGAGGCTTTTAATTCAGCTTAACTACCCCACAGTGTCTATTAATTATTCAGCCTATGATGCTCAAGCCACACACAGATGCAATCCCAGCAGCCACAGACTCGGGGAAGGCTCTGGCAGTGCCCTGCCCATCCCACAGCAGCTCTGCCCTGCAAGGGGATATCCGTGCCCCAGCACACAGGGCAGCCATTCCCAGAGCTGCCCCTGCACAGGCTCACACAGGGAGTTGTGCTGGGCACACGGAGCCGCAGACGGCCACGCTGCCCAGGCGGCTCAGCGGGCACAGTGCGGCACTGGCACCCGGCAAGTGCTGCCAACACTGCTGTGTGAGGGTGCTGGTGGCTGAGACAGCTCAGGCAAGAGCTGCAGCCTCCCCCAAAGCCTGGCAGCAGAGCAGGCTGAGAGAGGCAGCCCCAGCCTCTGGAGAAATAACAAGTGACAATTCAGGAAAGCATGTTCGCTACCCATTCATGCGTGCACGCAATCTTGGGCCGAGCAGCGGATGTGCTAAAAGGTTTTCCCCAGAGGAAATGTGTTTATTAATTAATATCTACTGAATTAATTGGTTTCCCATATGCTCTGCTGTGCAGCCCTATCGTTATTACTGAGAGGTGTCAGGTGTGGTTCATCAGTTGATCTGAAAAACTAACCTGCATTTTCCTTTTTATCAAATATCAAAGCATGTCCATCTATGCAGATATCATGAAAAAAGCATTTAAAATCTCCAATCCATAATCACTTATAGAAAGCCAACACATGCTTTTCCTTCAGACACACACGTGGCATATGGCAGAGGCACGGGAGGAAGGTGCTGATCTGAGGCCATTAACCCTCTACTGGCCCCTGACATGCAGTAACCCCCATGTTCCTCTCACACACTTACCATTACACTCCTCACACCAACCTGCTCCCAGCAGCTGGTGCCAAAATAACCAAACTAACCTTTACATCCACCACACCCTCTCCCACTCCCTCCCATCAGTGCAAGAGAGGTACTTTGGGATGCTGATTACATCTGGCACTAGTCTGCACAGTGACATCATTTTTCTAATGTTATCAGTCTCACTGAGAGCCTTCATTCATGGCATGTCAGTGTCAGCTGGCAGAGACCACAGGTCCAGTCCCTCCTGGTGCAGCACCCATCCTGCAGCAGCCTGGCTGTGTAAGCTCAGGCTGTAGGAGCAGGGGAGGGAGAGCAGTCCCTACAGCCACCCTGTTGTGAACACACACCAGCACAGGTTGTGCATCCTCATCCCTGAGACAGACAACTTACTCACCAACTCTGTCCTTCTCCACTGCGGTGCCACCTCTGCCATCCCCTGGATGCCCCCTCGCAGTGCAGAGCCCAGCAAACCCTTTGGGAGATTACAGGAGGATGAGCACCCATTATGGCAGATTCAGAGACCTTTGATGTTTGTTCAGTCCAGGTCTCCAGTGCCAGCATTCCCTCATATACACAGCACCCATTTGGTGCGATGCAGAAACCTGAACATCAACAACTGTAATTGCCACACCAGGGTGAACTCAGCCTGCAGCACCATCATCTCTGATGCAGGTGGCACTGGCCACCCTGGCTCCCTTGCACAAACAGTCTAAGGTGACATCTACAGCAGAAAGGCAGTGTCCCAGCTAAATTAAACACTGTGTCCCAAGATGTTACTACTGTACCATCAGTACAACACCACACTGACCAGGCCCAGGGACCAGGCATTTGACTATCAGACAGAAACTGCTCTCTGACATCAGAAACACTTTGGGTGCAGCAGTAATGCCATTATTTACTACCATACAGCCTTACTCAGACTGTAGTAGCAGAAGGGGGAGAGCAGTCCTACAATCACCCTGTTGGTAAACACGTGCTAGCACAGGCTGGAGCTTCTGGAGCGTCAAATCTCAAGAAAATGAAGCTGAAGACAGACCAGCTGTACAACTTCAAAGAGTCAATTCTGCTGAGGAAATGGTTAAAGCATGCCACAAAAAGAAGCATTTATCAATATACACAGGTGTGGTTGTAACATGTTCAAAATAGCTTCCTACAGAGGAAAACACTGCCAGGGTGTGCTGGTAGGAAGCAGAAAAGGCTGCAGAGAGGCTTCATATCATATTCCTAAATCAGAGACCTTGCTAATAATAATTTCTTTACAAGTACATAATAACTAGAAGAAAAATTAAAGCTGCCTTCAGAGAATAGCATCTGCTGTGAGGCAGCCTGCAGCAGAGCCAGCAGGGGCTGTGCTACCTGCCTGGCAAACATCCTCTCATTTTATACTGGGCGTATGACAAGCAAGACTTTTGAAGTGATCCATAGAAAACATTAGAGCTCAATGCATTGGTTAGGAAAGCTGCAAATGAAAAAGGTGGGATGACTCCTCCTGCCTGGGAGAGTTGTTTCTGAAAGATTTGCAACATGCCACATGACACAGGTCCAGCACTTCATCCTTCCGAGAGACGGCAAACTTCTCCTAAAGCTACAAACTGCTCCTCTTTGGTTCAGGTTTCTGCCCCTTCCAGTGATTAAGTCCTTTGACATTTCATTTAGGAGGAGATATTTCTCCTCCAGATGCTAGTAAAAAGCATACAATTACAAAAGATGATAAATGTTCCATTTCCAGCCACTCTGATACAGCATAAACCTGCACAAAGGACCGGGAGCAGCTGAAACCACAGTACCCACAACAGGTATCAGCACAACCTCAGTAACCCCCTGCACACAGACTGAGCTGTTCCTGCAGGCACCGATTTGCTCCTCAGGGACCCAGCCTTGAGGGGATCTTCTCCAAGCACTTCACTCTGTTGTGGTTCACTACCCTACATGCAGATAAAACTTCCTAACACATTTGCTGTCCACCTGGAAGACATCAATGATTAATTTCCAAGTACATCAACTCTAGACAGCTCTTGGACTTTCCTCTGTTTCTCCATTGCTTGCTTTGAATTAAAAAAGGACAGGAACATCATGTAAAATCCAGCTAGAGATAGTAAAACACTGCAGTATTTTTCAATCTCAGAATAATAGCTGGGGAGTCAAAGGTTTTAATCAAAGCCCATGGATTAAGATAAATATTTCAAGTATACAAAGTGTATGCCACATCAAATCTTGTCTTCTGTCATATGAGCTAATCATTATCCAATGGGCTAACTTGCAAACATAATTTTAACTGTTTTTTATATAAATCAGACTGCGTGAACAGATGTGATTTGCAGCACTGTCAGCTTCACCCTTACAGCACAGACATTGAGGAGTAAGGAAGGACTAGTATGAAGTCCATGCTGAAGGAAGCTCTGCATGCAGAGACAGTTCAGTTGGTGCTGAAGAATGAGATTCATGGTGACTCCTGCCTGGTTCTTTGAATAATGTCATATTTGTTCTTTCATGTCTGCAGTGAGCTCTAGAGAACAGCTAAACACAGCCCAAAAGGCACCCAGCAACAGAAGCAACACGTGCTCATGTCATTAAGCACCAGTTGAGCCCCTCACAGACAGCCCTTGCTCTGAAGGCATTTCAGAGGAGCTCACCTGAGCAGCCAATGCCTCTCAGCTGCCAGGACATGAAAGCATCACAAAAAGGGAGGGGGAACGTACCAATCAGCGACTGGCAAACAGGGAAGAAGCTGCAGCTACATTTAATTTAGCTATAAATCCACATTTGTGCAGTCACTGGAACCAAGCCATTTGATTTACAATTACCTCAGCCATCAGCCTCCCTGCTCTTGAAAAGGAGAATATTACTAAGGCTTTTCAAGACAGTTAAAAGGAACTTCCCACAAAGATTTCCCCAGACAAGAAGTGCCAGTGACTTCTTGCAAGATATAAATACACCAAAAGCTCTCAAAAAGTTTCTGACTCCAACTTTTACTTTGCCAGTGCAGGTTGTCAGATGAGTCCTTGATGCCTTTTGTAGCTGTGCAGTACCTGGAGGCTCTGACTGCAGGAGAGATCCAGCTACAGCTTCTCAGTGGAACTCCTGACGCAAATGCTGTCCTGAAGGAAAACGAGGCTCTTTTGAAATAAAACTAAACCACTGCTAAAGCACTGCAATTACTCTGGAGAGAAGCCACTTTAATAATAATAAAATCCACACAAGGACAACTGTAATGTATAAAATTTACACTGGAATAGACTATACAGGCCAGCTCAGCTATCCCAACACATCTGTCTCTGTCCAAATTCATAGCAATTTTTCCTTAGCATAAAGGTAAAGGTTTGCAGTAGGAATCCAGGAGGACATACCAGAAAGTCTGTGACAATTTCATATACAGAACACACAAAATATCAAAGTACAAAGAAAAAAATAAAATCTAGCATCTTCACAGAAGGTGCTTAAATGCTTTGATTCCTGCCTGAAATTTGCCTCTTAATGGAGGACTCCACTATGACAGATGAAAAGTCTTTTTCTCATCCAGTTACCCTTCCTGATCTTTGAGATGTTCTAGGAATGGTGGGAGGTAACAATCTTAGCAAAAAACAACTCAATGACCAGGGAAGTACCAAAGGGCTGGATGCTTTAGTAGGGGAAGGTCAGATGAACCCACACCCCCCCCATGCAACAGACACCACAGGGAAACAGAACTGCCTTGACTGATCTGATTTAACATTTCTGAAGAACAGTTCTCAGCCAGGAATTTACTAATAACGTTCCCCCAAGGCAGGCTGCATGTGACAGCTGCATTTGGTCTCTGGTAACACCCTTAAAAAGAAAACCAAGCCAGAGGTAGAGCACACAGAGCATCCACTCCCAGTACTGTGCAGTCACAGTCAATGTCCTGAGCCTTTCTCCCTCTGTTCTTTAAAAAGAGAAGAGGGGAGAGATTGCCTATGTGACACACCTCAGAGCATCAGAAATTTGGCCACCTTTGCACTCAACTGAATCACCCCTCTGGCTGCCCTTGCATTTTCTCACAAGATACAAGTCTTGCACAGACAGGATGCTCTACTGCAGCAGATAAAAGAGAAAACCTCCAGAACTGAGGTCAGGGGTCCACACCACTGGTAACTGCTATTCTTTTGCAATGGAAGAGGCAGCAGGAGACACGTGGTGTGTGTAAAAGAATGAAAGCTAAAGCAAACAGCTTGCAAGTCTTGTTGAATTACCTGTTCTGAGTAAGAACCATAAATGCAATGTCTAAAGAGATCGTCAGGTCTGGTGCAAAATGAAAGATCTCCAGTTTAGGACCCAGTTACCAAGTGTGAAGTATCTCAAGTCCTACAGCTGACCAGGGGGTTACAAGAAGGTTCCATGAGCACTTCAGTGTAAGCAGCTTTGCTGACTGATCACTTGGGCCTAAAAACTAGTTGAGTGAAAAGAAACAGCAGTTCAGATAATGGTAAGTGTAGCCAGACTTGTACAAGTGCTCTGACAGCACTAACAGGGCCTGGGATACTGTGCTACAGACATGATCTAATTAGACAGTAATTCAAATATCAACATCTCATGACTTGATGATCTCTTCTACTGTATCAAAGACCCTGAGAATTTTTTGACATTTGAGAAAACCAAGGACAGCATTTTCCAAAGTTGCATGTGAGTCCCTTGGAGCCTGTGATATCTCCCTCCAAAGGGAGCAGGCCACTGTCCTGTCTTCCCAGCAAAAGCCACAGAGCATTTTCTGTTTGTGGTGTTTAATCATTAAAAAGAAATGGGGAAAAAATCCTTTTTGCTAGGGCACAGCTAATGGCAGAATGAACTACCTCATTCATCTAAATAAAGTCAGCTCTAAACCATGCAATAACCATTTAAGTGCCTACTTTGTTAATTATTTCACTGTTTATCTAATTCATTAAGAGCATTTAAATAATAAGCTCATTCAGCATTAGCCAAGATCAGAGACACTAAAGACACCCATTCAGACTATCCAACCTTGTGCCCCTTGGGGGTCTGTCCCCTGCAGCCCCATCCAGAAGGTTTGTTGGGTCTCCAGCCCCCTTGAGAACGTCCAGTCACTCCACAGCTCAACAGGGCACAGCTTTACAAAAGCTTCCTGTCTCTCCCACCATTAGTTTGTCCATAGCTTTTGTGTGGATTTTGGGGATGGTTACTTCCAATTTTATTTCAGGAAAAAAGGTCACTTTCCAGCATGAACAACAACGTTCACCAAGGGAGAGAAATGGGGAACCACTGCATTATTAATCCACTTTCCTTTTCCTCACCTGTTGCTCTTGACTTAATTATTTTGAACACAGTTGCAACAACTGTTCCTCTGAAAATCAGGACTTCTGTAAATGCATGGCAGAGCTCACTTGAGAAACAAGGGCAACACCTTCAAAGAGGGCACGAGGAATTGCAACTGCACCTTCCACGTGACCTCAATTACATCCTCCATCCTCTCCCTCTCAGAAAGGCCTGGCACTTGTGATTGCCTTAAGACAAAGTACATTTCACCTTTCCATGCTTCATTTCAGTTTGGCATTTATACAGCTCAGCAGATAACTACACTTTTTTCTGGCCATGTTAGCATGAGATTAAGTGTCCCTCAAGTAGGGGCACCTTTCCTGGAGACAGTAATTGAAGTCAGCACGTGGACTGGCCCAAGAGGCTGAATTAGCAGTTCAAACACTGTTCTCTTCCACTCCCGGGGAGTGATCTGATCTTCAGGTGGAGTGCAAGAGCTGGAGCCTTGGAGAAAAATAAAAATGGCAAAGTGTCTGGGAGCCTTCTACTTGGTGGACAAGCCCATCACAAAATCACTCCAAGTGGCAAAACACAACTGGAACAAATCAAAACAAAGCGCTGGCCACTGCCTGAGTTCCTCCTGAGGGAGTGGTGCTTTCCTCAAGTATTTCCAAACAGTGGTCAGGGTGGGTGGGTGTGAGGGGTCAAAGGCTTCAGTACAAACTGTTTATTGAAATAATTCCTTTGAATTGCCCTCCCTCACACTGCAGTTTTTAGCCATGGGATCACTTGTGCTCTGAGAAAGGGCGAGTACACACCTTTGTGACTGCAGCTACAGCACAGGAATGAACACCAACCCCTCCACTTGGGCAATAAAAGCTTCTTGAGCTAATAATGAATTAAAGCATTTGAAAGTCGTGAAACTGATTTTCCATCTAGCAGTGGCACAGGAAATGCCAAATGCTTTACTCTGTTTAGGCTGTTCATTGAGCACCTGAAATGATGCAGATCATTACTTCGGCAGGCACCAGGGATGTTAATCTGAGGATTTACACAGGAGACAAAAAATGGTATTGTAATACAGCCACAGAAGTGCAGCTGTACAATGTATGCAAACTTCATATAAAACAGTATGTCCTTCTGAGAAATTACAGTAATTTGGATGTGAGAGAGAAAAGATGTAAATCTGCCCAACTATTATTAAGACAGCCAAGGTGAATTTACACAGCACACCAATGCCAATTAAAAATGTTAAACAAAAGCCAGCCAGTTTCTCTCCCAACTGCTGCACAGGCACATTATTTAGAGCAGCTGTGTTATTAAAAAAAAAGAAATAAAAAAAGGCACCTCTTATGCACACACAAAATCCTGTGCAGAACTTTGACCCCACAGTGAAGGACTCAAGAGTATGTTTAGGCCAGCAGAACCTACTTGACTAGTGTCCCACATCTGGCACTGAGGGGAGAATTCACCTCCAGCACAGCCCTATTAAATGAACGTGGCTCCCTCTGAGTCAGGAGCCAAGGCTGGCTCATGGAACCAATGCACAATTAAGTATCAGGCAAGCAAAATGTAGGAAGGAAGAGCAATTTCCCAACTGAATGTTATAAACCAGGATAAATAAACCACAGGGACAAGTGGCATCTTTGAATTACAACTCAATCACAGGTAACACCCCAGATTCTCAAACACTTCACAAAACTGAGAAAAAAAAAAGTGTTCATTTCCCATTCTGCAGCTGAGCAGCCAAATGATGCCTCAGCATCAGTGGCTGGCACTGAGCTCTTCCCTTGTCACCCACTCCTGTACCCCAGGAACCATTCCTACCTTTCAAAAACTATTTTTTCACAAACTCATGGGATTTATTTTCAGTCTATTTCTTCACACCTCATTTAAAAGCTCTCTTAGCCAGCTCAAGCAGTCTGACTGAGGCCAATACCACAGCAGGTACCCTAAAATGGAAAGCTCAGCCTGAGCAGAGCACTGAGTGATGCAGGACAATTCCATCAGGAAACCTCAGTCAGCTCTCACCTGTACCAGCATGTGTCAGGCTCAGCTCTGCTAAACCCTTGTCACTGCAACAGTTCAAATAAGGAACACATTGCTTCTGCTAGGAAAGAAAACATCTGAGGAAAACAAAAGCCAGAGGGGAAAAAAACAAAAACAACTGGAAACTTTTATTATTTTTTTTCTAGAGCTTTATACTACTCTCCCCCACCTCTGAAATGGTTCAGGAACTCACACAAACACACTGAAAAGACAGAAGCATGTAAGAGAGTTTGTCCTGGAGGCACAAAACAGAACTGGGTCAGAAAATTGGGTAACATTTGACTTGCTCAGGCCAACACAATCAGGCAAAAAATGAAGTTTTGATTGGAGAGTGGCCATGCTGGCTCAAAGCAGTTATCTCCTCCATGACTTCAGTGCTGATGCCTGGAGCAATGGCAGGATCACATTCCATGTTTTGAAGGGGACATGCTTGGTTTCATCCTTCACATTTGCACATCCACAGCGTCCCTCCTGCACCCACCAGCAAAGAGGAAAAACCTTTCATAACCTTTCCCTGAGCTTAACTAAAAATCACCTGGTATTTGGCAGCAGGAGCAAGAGCAGAGATGACAAGATGTCATCTAAGAGCAGGCACTTGACCTTCCTCTCCTGCCAGCCCTGAGTGCAGCTGTGCAGGTGCTGCCACTCCTGCTCCCTGTGCTGTGGGACAAAGGGAGCCCCGAGCTGCCCTTGCCTGCTGCTCTCACTGCAATCAAACCATGCTGAATACCTCAAGTATCTCTATAGAAGGTGACCTCCAGAATGGTTAACCCTGCACTCTTTTACCTATTCCAAAATTTAAACTGCTACAAAGAGTCCCAGGGGTGGACATTATCAGGTGTGTTCCCATCCACTGTCTCTCTGTAAAGGGGTTCCCAGTCCCTCCCTTTTTGGTTTTGTTTGTATGTTTGCTTTTGTTTTAATTTTTCTCTCCCATACAAGGAAAGCAGGCAAGATTTATTCCCCTAAAACTGTTGAATCAAGACATGAATAGAGAAGGACAGAAAGCACTATGAAGGCAGTAAAGTGGATAAACAGAGAGGTGAAAGCACCAGGGTGGGACCCCGCCGGGCCAGAGCTGAGAGCCATTAACACCACGCAGGGAAAACCGTGTTTGGATAAACCCTGAGGATGCACATCTGGATGGTGTTGACTGAAGTGACCTTGCTACAAGCAGAGACAGCAACAGCTCTCCAATGCTACAGGAGATGTCCCAAGCAAATAAAGGCCCTGTTTTCATTTGTATTGTATAACTTGAAATAATTCCAACCACCTTCCAACAATATTTTACATTTCACAATCACCACCTTCTCTACGTCATGAGAAGTTCAAAACCAACATTCATTATAAAGGTTATAAAGGTTATTCATTATAAAGGTTCCATTTCACAGAAGAGGAAACTGAGGCATGAACTGTCAAGAGAGCATTCCCCACTGCTCCAGTTCCCCTGAGCTTGTAGGACACATTAGTGGGGAGCAACAGCAAGTAAGTCTGCAGTGCATCAGTGTCTGACAAACAGCCCCCTGTCTCTTCCATCACCCCAACAGAGGACCCCGATTCTTTAACTTTTCAGGCCACTGAAGAGCTTGGCTGATGAAGTTTTTCTTTCTGTGCAGCAGACTTTGCAAAATGTCCCACAAGTGGAAGGTTGTCTCTGGAACTCATTTATCAGGAATTTCAGCAATGCTCTCCACAGATGTTGCATATCACTTTAGGCTCCTGCTAAAATGCATGATGTTGTTGAACTCAAACATGAAGGATTAATTCCACAGGACTTTAAACTGCAGAACTTCCACGAACATTGACAGCAATTCTCTCTCATGGCAGTGAGAATAGACCAGCATTCACCAGTGAAATGACCAAAGAAAACACTCACAGCCCTCTGAAGTTCACTGGCACGATGTGCCTGGCCAGGGCCCTGAAAAGCATTTCAGCATCTTGTCCTCTTCCCCTCACACTTTTTTGCCTCAATTTAGCTGAAATTGATGTGTGTTTGCTAAACTTTCCCTAAGCATTCCCCATGCTGTTATCAGGATCTGGTAAATTTTCTTCAATCCTCACCATCAGCTACTCTCTCTGCAGTGCTTCTAATCTCCTTCCATATTTTCAAACAGCATTCTCTCTGCTTCTTTATCACCCACCCTGCCTTAGCATCTGATGCCCAACATCTGTACCCTTCAGGACGTGCCTCAAGCACTCAGACTCCATTTAAGTCACTCTGAAAAAGCAGCTCTTTGACCAACACATCAGCAGGAGCCGTTTCTTCCTCGCCTTTCACAACAACCTTTTCCAGCCGTCAAATACAATTCACAGCAGCTCTGCCTCAGAGTTTTTATTCCCAGCCCTGTTCAATCAAAGGCACTGGGCCAAAAGAAACCATCTCACCTTATTAGTCCTGCAACCTGCTGTCCATCACAGCCATTCTTAGCACAGGCTGTGCTGTGTTCAAGGGATTGCTCCTTTTAAGAGATGCACAGGAACAGGACTCCAAAGTGGGATCCCTGACTCCTCCTGTGGCAAAACAGAATCTGAGGAAAAGGGATCTACAGAAACTGCCCCAATGGCCTCCATCTGCAGAGGCAGAAAGACATGTTTAACTTCTCTACAAGAAGCTTTATGACCTGTAAGCATTCAGGTTATTTGTAGAGCCTCAGCTTGAATTCCACAAAGCCTAATCTAAATTTTTGCTGAAGTTGCTCTATTATTAGCAGCTTCTTTCCTCCTGGGAAGTATCAACACAATCATCTCCTGGACTCTTTAATATGGGCTAATAACAAAGCAAGACAAAAAGCAAACTGCAAAGGAGATAACAACCCAACTTAGAGAAATTCCTACCTTTCACATGGCAAGCAAATGAATTCCAGATCTACAAAGGTAGATCAGGTATTTCAGAAGCATATTTTTTATTCCTGCATGGTGAGAGAAGCCTTTTCTACCAGATAAAAGTCCTGCAGTTCAATCTCAACACTAACATGAACTTTTCAAGTTCTTTCTCCTCTTGCAGATCATCCATGTGCTTTTTAAAACCCTTTTTCTCAGGGAAGTAGAAAAGTGCTCCTCTGGTCCCCAAACTGAAGGCAGCTTTAAACACACTCACAGGTCAGGCCTCAAACCCTATTTCTCTACACGGACCTGGAGAGGAGCATGGCTGTTGTAACAAGTACAATGCCTGAAGAATTCTCCCAGTCACGTGAATGTGAGTCCTGCTTAGATCAACAGCTGGGAAACAGAGCATCATTCTGTAAATTCTAGTCTTACAACCAATTTTGTCTGTGTTGCACACACACTTACATGCTTCTCTTACAAAGTCTCTTCAGTTCTTTCAGTAGCTCATCAGTTCACTTCTGCCTTTACTCCACAGTGATCCTTCTGGGGAAAACCATATTTATTTCTTCTCACCCTTGCTGCTGATTTCCACATCAATTAATCAATAGATGAGGTTCCCTCCAAGCAATCATTCCTCGTTACTGCCCAGCTCACCACGGCTCTGGGCTCACCATCTGCTGTGCTGGTGAGGCTGGTTTGTGCAGCAGGACCTGCTGCAGGGCAGGCAGCCAAGGAGCTGCTGGCCCTCCAGCAGCATCATCCTTCTCCGTTAAAAACACCACATCCTTCCCCCACAAAACCAGAGCAACTGCTCTCCAGCTGAGCCATCCAAATCGCTCCACTACCTTGGCATGAAGATACATCCCAAGCGTTGAAACAAAATGTTTTTGTGCTTGAAGGATGTCAGGGGTTACCTACAGAAACCTGCCCAAATATTTCCCTGTGCTGTCGGAAAGCCAAGCACAGAAGAGCAGTCATCCTGACAGACTAACAGGCCAGAACTGTTGTCTACAGAGAAGAGTAATTTTGTTGGTCAAAAGGGTGGATTTACAAGTAAGTTATTTATGTAGTGGCTGAACGATAGTACAAAACTTCTGTGATTTAATGCTAATTTGATGCAGATGAAATAAATCACTATGTAGCCCTAGTTTTACTGGCTTGATTTTTTTCCAAGCTTATTTTTTTTCCCGTTTTACTGGGCAACATTTTCAGAAGCACTCAAGTTCTATTGACACCCACTATTTCTCCCACCAGCGTAAGCAGATGTGCATCTGGAAAGAACACAATCCTTTACAGTACAAAAGCATTATTTTGTTTATGGTAAGCAAATAAACCTTATGTGGTAACAGATTTCATCTCCTATGCACAGCAAAGTGTGAATAAGGCTCCCATGGTCTACAGAGGAGATGGAAGATGGAGCATATAATTTTGGACGCAGTTTCCACAACAGCAGCCTATGGTGACTCCTACACACCCAGCAGGTTGTGCTGAGCCAGCCCTCTGTCTGAGCACATCCCACAGCAAACCCCTCACTGGGACACATCACAACTTTCTGATACTCTTAACCCCACAGGGCCAGATTCCTCAACAGGGTAATGCAAAAAATAATCCAGAGGATAACTACCTAAACATGGTTGCATCACGGTGATAGAGTAAAATCCTATACCCTGGATGTTCTGTCCTACAGCAACACAACAGATTTTCCATCAGGCAAGGGCAGTCATTCAGTAGTAGGGTAAGATTTCATGGGGAAAACGCCCCCAGGTTTTCAGTTTCGGAGTAATAATTTTTAAAAAAGCATTTACAGATATTCTTTTGGAAAAGGACCATTGAGACCAATCCTGTTGACTGCTTCAGAGACCTTTAAAAAACATTGTGCAATTTCCAGCCAAAGCACATCACTCTGTCTTGGGGAGGGAAGGGGAAAGAAAGGGAAAAACAGTTTAATTTCCCCTGCTCATCTGAACATGTATCAAGTGAGCCTTTCAACAACCTCATAAAAATGTGCAAGGCAGACAGAAAATAATTTAGGATGCATTTAGAATTTATTGACTTGGCCTGGTCGTATGTTTGATAACATCTTGCTGCCGGTATGGCAAGTGGGGAAGATAAAATTAAAGCTGATCTGTGAAAACTGGCAGGCTTAGTATTAAATGGAGCTTCAAATCAAACCAAACCAAAAAACCTCCAACCCTTTGGAAAATACACTCTTAAAACACTCCTAATTACCCATATTTCCTCTACAGTAATTTCCTAAAGAAGAAATGGGCTCCAAAATCACTCCTGATAGTAGATGTGAGACTGAACACTTCAAGACTAATCACTGGCCCTTTCCTGCTGCCATTCCATGTGGCCAGTGGAAGCTTCACTTACAGAAGCTCCATTTCTGTGCTAATACCTGAAAGAAGCCCAGTATTTCATATCCTTGCTCTGTCACTTTGACTCTGCCTTATCTAGTACTTCTTTCTTGAACAAAGTCCCAGTTTTTGTCTGGGGGACAGATACTGATTTCCCAGGGAAGGTGGGGTTGGTTTCAACCAAGAGGAGCTGCAAAGCATGAGCTCTGCTTTCTGTGACACAACAACTCACCCTCTGCCCAGTCCTTCTCACACACAGCCAGCATGTGGGCAACCTTGTCACCATCACTTCTGCAAGGATGGCTGTACATGGGAAGGGACCAGGCCACCACCTGCCACTGAGAGGTCACCTGCACCTCTCAGCGAAGCTCAGAACTCACTTGAATTATTTGTAACTCCAATGGTTCTATGTAAGAGCCTCAAAACCAAAACCTTAAGTTCTCCCAAGGCTGAAGTGCAAAAAGTGTATTAAGAAACATGAGATGCTTCAATTTCTTTGTGCTTTTTTAATTCTTCAAACTTAGGTCAAGTTCTCTCCTGGACATGGGTGATTTCTGAACTCCCAGGCTGTGACACAGCACACCAACCAAGGCACACAAGCAGATCCCAGCCTGGAGTGAAGACAAGGGTACAAGAAAATCCAGACATGCTGTTTGTTCAGTCTCTCTAGCTTATGTCTGGAGTAAGTCATCTGAATTTGACTGTGTTTCAAGAGAAAACTGGGGTTTTGGTTTTTTTAATTTAGTTTTGAATGCACTTGTGAGACAGGCTGGTGAAAAAGCCTCATGTTGCAATGGGAAGTGTTTTGCCTTACAGCTACAGAGACAGCAATCCAAGCATTTACAAAACGAGAAACACAGCAGAAAACAAAAACAGCCAAAAGCTCTTCAAAATGATCAAGCTTAGTGTTACCTTGCACTCTGCCTCTTGATTAAGGAAGAGGTTTGGGATTCTTCAAAGGGCACAAAATTTGATTGCAAAAGGCATCACCTCAGCACTGACAGGGAACAGCAAAGCCTGTCCGGGCTCAGTGCTGAAAGGCACCAACCTCAGTGGCCTCTCCCCAGAGGATTATCTTTGTAGCCTCCTATTCAATGCCATTTAACACACCACAGCACACATTTGAGCTGCTAATTCAACTCCCCAGTCAAAACAGGCAGGAGAAGCAAATGGCTCGTTTTTCCCCAGACCCCGATTTCAAACCCACAGTCGTTTCCGCACAGCAGAGTTCGCACATTCATCCCCAGCAGCTGAAACACAAAGCTCAGCAACCCCACACGAGCCCAGACACAGAGACAGGGAGGGAGCATTAAAACAAAATAAAAAAAGCAATAAACTACAAGGGAGACGATGACGTTTCGAGACATGTAACAAGTCTCTCCCACTGATCCCTCTGCCAGTTTTTCAACTGAACCACAACCGAAAAGCCAATTTAATAAGCATCGTTCATTTCAACAGGCAGGACACCACCAGGCACCGAGAAATGTTGCAGCTCAGCAGAAAGATAATGCAGTGATCATTGGGTGGGTGTAATAGAGGGATTATTTTACAATTACAGCAACAATGAAAAAGCAATTTATACAGTAACACGCTGATGTACTGGCAAGCGCCTGTCCAAAGGGATTAAATAAAAGTCTGACATAGACTATAGGCAGAAGAATGTCTTTAGCAAAAGGTTTATGAACTTCCCTAGACAGTCGTATTACTGTGCAATATCCCTTAAAGGCAGTATTTGGCATTTAGATCCATTTTAGGTAACAGAAGCACAATGCACAAGCACGAAATAAAAGCACTTGGAGATTTCTTATTTATTTAAAGAAAAGCAAAAGCATATATGAGAAGGATAGGTCACTTTTCATTGCTTCAGAAAGCACATTGCAGAGGGCCCCAAAACACCTTTATTTCTTGGGTTAAAGATGGTCAAGGAACCCCAGAGGCAACGCTGATGGTTGTTGGGAGGTCCCGCTGCAGCAGCGGCTCTGACAGAGCATTTCAGAAGCCCCCAGCAGGGATGGTGAGAAGTGACCACAGGAGAGGACAGCACTCCAGGAACACCGTGTGGATGGAGGGAATGGTTCAGTGTCTCACACTGAGGCAACACCCCCCACAGAATCTCTGAAAAAGAGCTGCTCAACAGAAACAGCTTGCAAGAATAACCTGCAGGTAGATCAGGCTCCCTTCCAGAGCACAGAACACCCAGCTGAGAGGGGAAAAAACCTGCTTCAGAAGAGAAATTCGGGTAGTTCAAAGGGAGGGCACATGAACATTTTTACAAACCACAGAGCTTTTAGCTCTGGTTGATTTATTAAATGGGTCGTCCTCTTTTTCCTATCACTTCAGGCAACAGCTGAATTATTCAATGAGCTCCAGTTGACTATGTTGTTTCTAAAACACTTGGTTACCTCTAGGGAAGGAAGACAAGGGGCGAGGGGGAATAAAAACATGTTTAAAAGTTAAAGAATTTAACAGAAGTGGATCCTATTCATTTACAAGAAGTCTCAAAAGCAGAGAGGGAGACAAGTATTCCTGTAAGTCTCCTGGCTAAGGAACCTTGTGCCACATGGAGCACTGAAGATGTGCAGCTCAGCTGCAAAGCTCTCACCATGGACACAGCCCTGGAGCCCTGAGACCAGCACAAGGGTGATGGCCCTTCTGCTGCCACCACAACCAGGATTCACGGCTTCAGCCTCAGGGACACCCAGGGTCTATCTCCGTATGTCTGGAAACAAACACAAGCTTTACCCCTTGAACTTCCCCATCCCTAACAGAGCTGTCAGAAGAATTTCTCCAGCAGTGCAATGAAAAGCTGTTTTCAGACAGTCCTTCGGAGCTTATTTCAAGCAGTGCTTTTTCTGCCACCCCAAAGCAGAGTGGCTCTAACTGGACAGGCAGAACTGGACAAGCAGACAGGAATAAGTGAGACAAACACCAAATCATCAGGCTAACAAAGTAACACACCATTTCTCATGGATCACCAACTCCAGGACTTAACTCTGTGTGGCATTTAATTAATGAAAACACTGTGTGATGCTCATGTGAACTGTGGGCAGTCTTCAGGTTTCAGCAGAAGCAAAAGTGGTTGCCCATGAAGTAGCAGATCAGCTCTTGTAAAACTATTTCTCCTCTAGTGAAGAAGAGGCATTTGCTCCAGAAAAAGTCAGCTTTCTGGAAGAAAGCCTGTTGACAGCAGGGAATCCTGCTATCATTTGTGCCCACTCAGTAACCAGAGCTGGATGCAGGAAAACACAGGAATCCATCACTGTGTCAAGACAAAACCCAATCAAAGACTACATTAAAAAATTAATATAATCAGAAAAGCAAAGGGCCTGACAGCAAATCACTCAAGCCAAAACCACACAGAGTTCTTCACTACACAAAACAAAATAAGAACAAAGAAACCCCAAAGCCTCTAAATAATTTACTTGCTTATGACATATTTCACTACTGCTCCCAAAGACTTGCAAACCAGTTATGGGTACTTCAAAATAAAATTTGAGTCATTTATGGCTTCTTTCCCTTTTAAAGATTACAGGAAATTTATTGGCAGATAATCTATAAAGACACAATGACAGCATTTTGACCTGAGGATTCCACATGCCAACTGAGGGTCAAATGCAAAGATTCAAACCCTCTCTGGCCCAGTTTTGTGCTCAGCAGAGTCAGGGGCTGCTGCAGCCCAGTCCAGCACTGTCACACCATCTCCCACAGTGACAAAACTTCAGGCCAGAAACTCCAAGGCTGCCTCTAACTCTAAGGCTACCTCTCAACTACAAGCCTGGTGCTGCTTTTGCTATGTTTTTTTTTACATTTAGAAGGAAATAATGTGAAAAAAGAATGCTGAGTTTTCCAAAGAGCTGATAGTCTTGATGAATCAGAAAGTTTCCCAGTTTTCTTTTAAAGTTATTCAGTCTTTCTGGGAATCATGACTTTACATCTTTAGTCTTAAACTAAGTATCTGAGTAACTTAAAGTCTACAAATAAGTATAAACCAGACAAAGATATCTAAAAATCAATGAAGGGAGCAAGCACTTCTCCAAAGCATGTAAAAATGGTAAAAGTTAGCAAAGCAAAAGTCAGAGCCAATTCTCAAGGGCCCAAAGCTGGGCCCTGTAACTCTGCCAGCCCTTCCAAGTACCAAGGACCAAGTACCAGCACTTGATATTGAATTACCTCTCTTTGCCCTCAAGTCAGATGGAAAAGTAATAGTTTATGCTCACTGGATTTATCTTCCCTGAAGAATTCCCATTTCTTTCAATTTTTGTCTTTAATCAAAACACTCCATCCCAACTGCTGCATTGTCCTGGGTACCTGATTTATTTCCTCCTGCCATCTCCTACGTGGCTTTGATTACAAAAGACTCTTTTCCAGAAATCTCTTAATCTTTCCTTCCTGTGCTTATTAGAATTTTTTCCTAGTTTTTTTTCTTTGGTTGCTATTTATATTTGTACAGATCAAGTGCCCATTCCAGCAAATCCAGGCTTTGCCACTACTGCAGAAACAGCACTGAGGCAGGAATTTGAAATATGTGGGGTTAGTTGATGTGTGCTCATTGGGATAACCACGAATGCAGTGTAAGAATTACTCACTGCAGTCATTTCAAAAGGTTTCAGAGGTTTTTGTGAAAAGGAAGTTTGAGCTTCTGAATCACCGACGTAAAACAATCAAATCTGCCTTCTTTTTTCTTTTTTTTTTTTTTTTTTTTTTAAGAACATAGTCTTTTGTTGTATTCCAGTAAAGCTGCTTCATTGTAACCAGGCAGATTGCACAATGCCAATTTTCAGGCTCTGGTGTCACTGGGAAATTCTCACTCGAGTAACTTCCATTCAGGCCCAGCCAAGAGCATTAGAATTTGTATAAAGCTGATGTGCTTCATGTGGGGATCGGCACCCAAACCAATCCATCCCCAACAATAAATAAGTTCACTACACACCCCCAAAATTCAATATTGAAGACACATCTTTGAAGCAATCTAGAACACCATCCCTGGGAGAAAGTTATTCACTAAAGTCACTTCCTCTTAAGGCCAATGTTGCCTTTTTTTTTTTAAATAAGCAAACAAAATTATGACAGAAATTACACAATAGACAGAAAAGGGGCTTATCTAAAGTAAATAAAGCCTTCTGTTTGCAACCAGCTGAGAGCATTTGGTAAGCTCTTCTCTCCCTCCCTCCCTCTCTTTAAGAGCAACCCTTCCAGTTAACAAATCAACTTTTAAACAGCTTTGCAGGTGAGTAATGACTCCTCTCTTGGTGTGGCCACTCTCATGGCACCACTGAGCAGGAAAATTGATAGGACATGGTGCAAATTTGACAGTGAGTAGTTAAGACACCAAATGCTGCCAAAACTTGCACTTTTTTTTTTTTTCATCTTCCCTTTTTGGAAGACTAGTTACATTAAGAAGGGAAATGCAATCCTGAGATGCACCAATTGGTAAATTTAATCCAGCTCAGGAAGATTTACAGAGTTTCTATTCAAATAACCCCACCTTTCTCAGGCTTTCAGAAACATCACTTCATCACACAATCTGGAGACAGCCCCCCCAGAAGATGTTTTGCATTAATCCAATGATGCAGCACCAGCTGATAAGGGGCTGCTCATGGGTTTTTAGCGACAAAGAGCAGAGGGACAAGATGTTCGGGATGAGTAACCTCTCTGGCCAAGTGCTCTCTACAGACCAATCCCCTCGACAGGTCATGGGCCGTCACTTTTCTCCTGACAGCCATCAGAGGGAGAAGACAGAGGGCAATGCTCCAGGGGGAAGGAGCCTCCCATCAGCCTGGGAACAGAGGAACTCGCCTGCAAAAGCTCCCTGCCAACCAAAGCGGAACCTGCAGCGTGTACAGCACTCACACTCCTGTCTGCTGGACCTCTCAGGGACTCCAGGCTGCATCTGACTGGGCAAACAGCACAAAACATGGGCACTCTGAGGCACCCATTCCACCGAATAAACTGGCAAAATGGAGAGAGGACAGAGGTACCACAGTACTCAAAGGAGAGCTTTCAAACAGGAAACACAACCAGCAGTGGTCAGGACAGCAACCTGATGTCACCTCCAATAAGCTCCTTTACACACTGCCCAGGAACATCACACATTTATCTACAAACTTCTCCCCTGTATTTTTTGACTACCCAGCAGGAACAGATCAGACACCCTGTGCATGTGCACAAACTCTCACAGCTGTGCTTTGTGGGCAGTGGTTACTACACGTGTTTCACTCCATGTCTCTTCCCACCCTGAGAATGAACCTGGATAAGCACCTGGAGCCCTCCCTGCTGCTGCCACACACACAGCTGAGGGTCCAACCTCAGCGTAGAGCCCGGTGTGCCCCCTGGCACAGCCCCTGCCACCAGCTCAGCCCACACAGGGCACAGGATATTCATTCTGTCATAATGTTCAGAGACATTTAACCTGCCCAAAGACTGTCCACTTGTGTCCCAGTAGGGGAGGGGACAGAAATTAGTCATTGTAAAGAAAGAACAAAAAATTGCTGTAGCTCCTTTTCCTCTCTGCTCTGTGAGGAACAGGCCCAGCTGAAGAGATTCCAGCAGAGGAAAATACCCTGAGCCTTCAGTGATAACATGAAGGTCGAGTGAACAGAGGGCACAACTCTCCTGAATGGAAGACATTACAGGGTGCCCAAATACACCTTTACACTGTTACCTAAGGAATCCAGAATGTTATCTAGGATTCAAAGCATCAGACTTTGTACTTGTATCAAGTCAGATGTTGCACGGAAAAGTCCTGAAAGTCACATCACTCACTGGGCAATAGAGTCATTTTGCTTAACTTACCCCAAACATCAGAGTAACTGTTTCCTGATAATCTCTTCACAGAGAGGGTCAACACACACACAGAATGCCACATTAGTTCCCCACAGCTGAGCTAACAGAATCTTCTGTAAAAAATACACTGGAGTAAAGCTCCCCAGGACAAGAGCCACTACAAAACCCCTCTTCAGCCTGAGGATGGGCTCCCAAAGCTTGTCCTGACTCCTGGCGGCAAGAGGAGCTCCAGCCTAATCACTTTTCCATTGATTTCTTTCAGTTTAATAAAAACAAGGCATACAACACGAAAGGTGAAGAGAGGAGGACAAACCAAACAGCCTGGGATCCTTTTTAGATTCTTTCCGTAGGAAAGTAAACAAAACCAGGGAGCCTCATGGCACAGGAGCTTCTAACTGTCCTCTGTAGACCTTCCAAGCACAAGAAAGAAAAACAAAGACATTAATCCAGGTGGGTGACGATGCCAACGATCACATTCCAAAAGCCATGGTGTAGTTAAGGTGCCTCACTGCTCCATCAACATCTCACTACTTCATGGCACATAAGAAATGTGGAATTGGAATTCTCCAAACCTACTGCAATGGAAATCTCACATCAGTTCGAGGAAAGAGCAGGAAGGAAAAGTCTTAACATTTCTCCACTTGATTGGCACCTGTCACATTCAAAGGATGACAACACCAGTCTTTCTGCTCCCTTAAAATCTGGAAATTTCACAGGGAGTATTTCCCCAGCAATGATCCTCCTGCACTTGGCTCACTAGTTTGCTGTCATTCCAAATGCCTCTGGAAACATCAGCAGGATCCACATCCCCCAATTAAAAGCTGGCATGTACTCAATACTCAGCTACACTGCTGAACTCCCAAATGTTTGTCCTCCAATTACTGTCCAACAACTCCCTCTGCAAACTGCCCCTCCAGCACCGTGTCTTGCGATTGGCAATAGGCAGTTTGGACACTTGGAAATAGCTTTAACTAAAGAGATCACTTTCCTATCCAAAAGAGTGAAGTTTTGCTACCCATGGTACAGTCTAGCTGTTATTCATAAAAGCTTTTTAAACCTGTCTCCAAGGCTCTCCTATCACCCCAACTATCTTTTATCAGATAAAAGTAGATCCCAGGAACTTAACTGTTGTCCTCCAAAGCCATCTCAACATGGTCCTGGGCAACCAGTTCCAGGTGACCTCCACAGGTCCCTTCCAACCTCAGCCACTTGGTGATTCTCTGGCTCCATTTCAGTCACCAAAATACATCCTACTGTTTTTGAAATCACACATCTACATTCCAGTTCCTCTCCAGACACTCCCCACCTAAAGCAAACCAAGAGGGAAAAAGAAACCTCAAAGCCTTTCTGAATTGCCTCCCCCACATTCAAAGCTGCAGTGGCTCTAAACACATGCATAGTAATGATCAGCTTTACTTGGGGCTCAGTAAACAGACCTCAGCCAGCACAGCTTTCTCACTGTGACACAGAAGACCATGAGTTTCCTTCTGCTCATCAGACAAGCAAGTACAGATACAAAAATAAGGCTGGAACACTGTCAAACAATTTGTCTTTCAGATTCTACTCTATCCACAACACGTCTGTCTAAATAATTAACACGCTGTAATCTGAAGTGATACAAACTAAAATAAGAAATACCTGTTCCCCACAGTTTAAAGTGCATCTCTACTCTTTCTATGTCCATTCAGGCATGGTCTGAAAGCCAGGCTTCTCAAAATGCCAGAAGCATTGAGGGTCTCCCTCAGATAACCCCTAAGTTACATTCCCTTATTTCCTCATTGCACAGCACAGCATCCAGGAACTGTAACCTGCTTATGTTTATCTCAACAGTGCTGACAATCCCTCCACGATTCACTCCTTTGAGTAAAACAGCAAAAGGATTATTCAAAGTTATCTCTAGCAGCTGACCAGAAAAGTGGAGATGTGCTAAAGCCTGCCCGTTCAGCCTCATGTCCCCACTCCCCAGCTGTATCAGATGGCCTGGGAGACCTGTCTGCTCACCTTCAGCCTCCTGTGATCCTGCTAAAGTGATCTCTTTAAGAAGCCAAAGCATGCAAACATACCCTCCACAATCTCCCTTTTGAAAGCTCCTTACAATCCAGCTCTTCATCAGTCATCACTGTAAAACCCTCTCCACTCTCTGCCTGTGCAGCCTGACTGACTTAAACAACAGTTTCCTGAGGTTCCCACCCTACAAATTGACCCCCTTAAATCAGGCACCTTCAGTGACATGGACCCCACTGGGAGTAAGAGGCATGTTCTCATGTATGTTCTTTACACCTGCAATATATATTCTTAATCCTCTGGCAGTATCTGCTCTGCCACTCTCTGCTTGGTTAACCCTCACAGAATTGCTATCTGCAATTAATTCCATACAATCTCTTACAGACTGTCCCCAGGACACTGACACACTGCCCCACATTCTGACATCCTGACACTCAAAGCCTCTTCCTGAGAACAGTCCTCAATTGTTGCCAAACCAGAAGCCACAGAGTTCTGATGAGCTTCTCACTGAATCGATCCTTGCTACCGTCACACAGAAATGCCACTGATACACTGCACACCATCCTCACTCATCACATTTCAATTAACTTCAATAAAACAAGGAAAGCCTGACTTTCAAGAGTGCCACCATCATCACCACATGGCTGAAAGATCAGCTCAGCACCAGCAGAAATAACTTGCTGTGCCATCAACACTCTCCATTTAACAGCCTCCTGCTCTCTTTTGGTAGTAACTCAGCAGCCCCCAGAGCTAACACAGAGCCTGGATCTAGTCTGACAGTTTGCAGTATTTAAGCCACCTACAAGGCCTTGTGGAGTGCAAAGACAGGCAAAACTTTCCTCAAAACATGCCCTTCCTCAAACTCCCTCAGCACCATTACCATGTCCTTGGTGTGCTCCTGACACCACCTCTTCCACTCAGCAGGGATTTCAGATCACCAAATGGTCATGGTTAACACTGAGTAAACTGCAAAGTCCAGAGGAAAACAAAATAAATGCTTCTTCAAATGCTTCATCAGGCCATTTTATCCCTTAAGGGAGAGCCCAGAGATATTTTGACACTGCCATTGGTTTGTTTGCTTTCCAAAGCAGCTCAGCAGGAGGGACAGCTGACACTTCTGAAGGGTCACCCAACTCCCATGGTCAGTGACCA
Source organism: Poliocrania exsul (assembly GCA_035041345.1). NCBI lineage: Eukaryota > Metazoa > Chordata > Aves > Passeriformes > Thamnophilidae > Poliocrania > Poliocrania exsul. Next base: position 6,804,896 of record JAWWLZ010000038.1, read on the forward strand.
GACAGGTCACAGGGGCTGAGGAACAGCAGAGGCCCCAGGCCTCCCTGCTAGGAGGCACTTACATACTCATGTGGATGTTTTTTAGTTCTGGAAAACTATTAAGGAAACTGAAATTTTCAAGAGTATATTACAACAAATGAGGCATCAAGTAGCTCCTAAACCTTCTTGACGGCCAACAGCTTTCTGCACTTGGAGTATCCAGTGAGTTAAAGGAAGAAATGTTGGGATGTTTGAATTAGTGTATTGTCCTTCCAAAATAAGCAGTACTGGGCTATAGGGATTTACCTTCTTTACATCTTGCATCACTTCAATAGTCAGCTAAATATAGAAAAATGGTAATTATTTAGCACATCTTTAAAACAACGATTTCCCTCCCAATTAATTTCCAGTTCCTCAGATTAATTACCTATTCAGATTTTTTTGATGCACACACTGCAAGAAGCTGAATGTGTTTCCTGTAAATTAAATCACCTTCAGACATAATGATGCTCCTAAAACAACTTCGACTAAGCAAAGAACCAAAATCCATTCCACTAAATCTGTCTGGATGGGTAAAAGGCAGAAACCAACACCACCAGACAGTGACACTCTGAAGCTGGAACCCAAGCAATAAGCTGCTTTCACTTGTTCTCAAGGTAAAGACTCCAACATAAGAAGTAGTAGTTCTGGTCCAAATAAGAACGAAACTCAACCCTCTACCAAAACATCAGGGATCATCACTACTGCTGTCAGTGTCAGCCACTGTGGAGCTGCACTCAGGAGTCTTAATATCCACTGAGCCTGCAGAGAGCCTAGACCTATTTCTGCCATATTTAGTGACAAAGCTCCTGTAAATTTCTGTAATATGTGATTTGAAACTTCAGGAGAGAAGTGGAAAGCAGAGAGATCAAGCACTGCCTTCTTGGTGTCAGCCCAGAAGGGCAGTGGCAACTGCACACTCTGCTGCACTCGGGACCAAGAATGAACCATGCAGACCTTTCTCCACCCACAGCCCGGAAAAGGTTAATTCCAACAGCTCCTATTATTTTTTTATTAACATTTCTTCATTCTCCTACCACGTTTCTTTCAGGTTTTTCAGTTGTAGTTGAGTACTGGAGTCCAGTTCTGTGGGTATGTGCCTGAAACGCTCCCACCTCTGTGGCCTGTCCTGCCACAGGACACACTCCTGTCCCAGCCACGACAGGACTCACCCTGAAGCAGCACCTAAAACCTGCCTCCACTGATCCAATCCTCCAGTGTGAACCTCAGCTTCTGCCTCACGCTGGAGGCATGAGATATTTTACAGACATGAATTACTTCAGTATTGCACAATCACAACACAAAGGAAAAAATTCCTTAGCGCAAAGCTCTGTCATTTGAGCACAGCCAAGGGGAGCTTTTAAAACAAAGCATGTCTGAAATCAAGTACCTTCTAAAAAAGCTTACACATTTCAGGCCTGTCTAGATTACTAACTGTCTAAGTGGAAATGCTCAGTCAGACAACAGAAAGAAGGCAGGGTTAGCAGACAATGCAATGATCTTATCAAATATTTAAGCAAAGCACGAGACCATTGATAAGATGCATTTGGACTGAAATAAACCATGTGGGAATTTGGTTTCTTCTCCCCAGACTGCAGCACATGGACACTTGTGGGGTAGAAAGGAAAAAAAATTCAAGAAAAAAACCCCAAACTTATACACAGGGACGTATTCGAAGTTTTCCTGGTGCAGCCCCTCTTAAGTGCATTTGTAGGATTATGCACATTTTACTTCAGAAACAGACACTGTTCACACCAAGAGGTTCTGAAACCTTTACAGTTTTGGAGAAAACATCCATGAGTAATGATTGTGCTGAGAACAAAGCCCTCCTCCTTCCCTCCAGCCAGCACCTTCAGCAGGCTCTGTGCTGTGCTGGAGCTGGGCAAAACCAAACAAGTCCAGGTTTAATTACTGATAAAGCCCTCACCCCATCTAAGGCAGGCAGGCAACTGTATGAGATCAGAAACCTCAATTGCAGTATTTTTAATTCCCCTACTCAAAATTCAAACAAATACATGTTTTTCTAAACCAAGTAGAATACCAAAGAGGATCAGGTAGCAGGACTCAATTTAATTTCTTTCATAGTCTGCTCACAGAACCCATTCATGAAACGACCCATGGAAAAGGCCTGGGTAGGTCCCTTCCTGTTCTAAAGCCTCCAGGAAAACTGAGCTGCAGTGACAATTTCTCCTAAGAAACATCCAGTCAGAAATGATCATCATTTAGATGCCTTTCTATTATGCTAAACAGACCAACATCAGGTAAAAGCAGGACCACACAGAGCACACCAGAAGTAAAATTCACTTGCTCACCAAGCAGAGAGCAGTGGAAAGTTGGCATCCAGGAAATATTGCAGGTATGTGACAGATGAAGATTCAAGGAAAAAATGTGCTGAAGATTATGGGCTCTAGCTGTGAGTTTATGAAATGTATGTCAGCCTAGGGACAGACTAAAGCAGAGAAAGTGGCCATGAATCGTGCTCTCAGTTCCAGCCATCACTTGGAGTACCATTTCAACCTTACAACTGACCCATTGCCAAATCTGGGGAGCTTTGTCTCCTTTTATCCTGGGGCATTCAATCTTATCAGAAAACAGCCATAAAACTGACTACTGTTTATTTCTGTTAAGTGAAGAACTCTACAGGAGGAGCAATGCTCAGGCTTTCTAGGAAGGAGAACTCACACACAACAGCTGATTTCAACCTCAGGGAAGTAGAAGGAACAACATAAAACCACCTTCTATGTTAGAACACAACACATCCTGTTGATGCTCAGAGGGAAAAACCAGACAATTAAGAATGCACCATATCATGCCCTTTTGCCACTGATCAGTTTTTCTGGAAAAGGTGAACAGTGGGTTTAAAGCCAAATCCTGGAGAAGACTTCAATTAGTGTCTTTGAGACTGAGGGTGACCCTTCACAAACTGAAACATTCTTGTACAGATGAAGTCTGATCAACATCATCACCACCATCAAACACTACATGGTTTCCATGATGGAGCTGATGTGACACAAACCCCCAAAAGATAATGAAGACTCTCTTTTCCTAAATCACAGCCACACCTCACATGCAGCAAAACGCTGCAGCATCTGAAACAGCTACAGAGTCAAAGACGATGACTAACCAAAAGTGCAACAATATAACTAGAAACAAATTCTACTGCGGAAATGTGTATTTTTAAGGCATTTACACCTGTAACACTGACCCAATCCATCAGAAGATGGAGTGGTAGTTAAAAGTCTATACCCCAATCAAACTTGCCATGTTCCAGATGTACTTGCAGTTGTCCTCACCTGCTCATGCACAGATTAAAACAAAACACAAGTTGATACTCTGAAGCCTAAGTTTTCCACCATGTTTGTGATTACTATGTGCACTTAGGCTCTTTGCAAAGCATTTCTTTAAACTGCTACCCATCAGACAGAAAGCAGAGACAACAGATGTAAGAAAGTTCAGTAAATTCTGGCATAATCCCAATACTGGACATTCATACAGCTTATTTAGAAAATGCAATGAATACCAGAGATATAAAGTATTTTTAAAAATACTTAAGGCAGATATCTCTACTCCTTACAAATACTGCAGGATGGAGCTGCACAGACCTCCCACTATTGCTGGATTTATAACTAACTGGATCTGAATTAAACACAAGATAAATTAAAAAAAAAAAAAAAAATCGATGCCACACCAGAACAACTTCTTGCTTTACATGTCCTCCCCCAAAATAAAGCTGAAACAACAATGCTATTTTACAACAATAAAATAATTCCTTTTCTGTCACTGAAGTTGCACAGGACACCCCTGGCACCAAGGCAAGGGGCTAAAACTGCCACGAAGACAAGAAGAGAAGGGTCAGGTCACTAAACTGAAATCCCAGGTGACGAACATCTTACTTAGGGAAAGACTCATTCAAATTGCATAAACCTACTCCTGAGTGAGTAAGGTAGGCAGAAATGATGCTGCTATCCAAGGGAAATGAATGATGACCTGGATTTCAGCACAGTCAAGGCCCACCCAGGGCTCAGCCTCAGCCGCCGCTGCGGCGGCTCCGTCACACAAGGGCTGCGTTCTGGGACATGTCCATTACAATTAGGAATGAAATAACTCTGTGCAACGGTGCTGAATGGCATCTTCTCTCAAGAGCCCACAAGTTCCAATTGAGATTTCAGCTGTGCAATCAGATTTCCATTCTTAACTCTTTCATTTCCAACCCAATTGATCTGCTCATGATGCTCTTTCCTTCAGTTCTCAGCTAAATCCAAAGACAGGATTTTACAGAGCCCTGGCCCTCCCTGCAGCCAAAGTCTGGATGGGGCCAGCACCTCTCCAGAGTTAATGAGACAGGAGTTCTGCAGAACACCAGCTCTGAATTGCTGTGGGCATCATCAGAACTGAGCCTGGAATGTGAGGGATGTGGAAGAAAGCCAAGAAGTGGCTCTGTAACCCCAGGCTGGAGAGCACTGCCCATCCAGGGAAACCGAGCAACAGTCCTGGGAAACTGCCCATCCTGAGCTGCCAGGGCCATTGCTTAATTTATTCTGTCCAATGGAGAAGATCATCACCTCACATCACCTCCCCACACACTGTGTGTGCACATTCCCAAACAGGCTTCCCAGCAAAGGGAACAGCCTGTGTTCCTCCTGGATGAAACCCGGAGCCCGCCCGACCCCACGGGCAGCCAGAGCTGCATCCCCCACTCCAGAGTGGGATATTCAACACAGCAGAACCACAACACAGCATTTCTGCTTGGGGTATATTGGCCAGTGCCTAACAAAGCCTGACATTTTTGCTCAGGAGAACATGGAGTTGACTTTAGAGTGAAGGAAAGTACCTTCTCCCAATTTGTTAGCCATCCAAAAATTCAAAGGAAACATTAGAAAAAACACAGTGTAAGTTTTGTGTTTCAATCATTAACTTCAATTTTAAAGGCAGTTTTAAAAGACATTTATCTATCATTTTCAACCAGGAATAAACTGATTCTCCCTGTCCCTTTAAAAGAAAACTCTGCATTTTTCAGAACAGTCAAACAAAACATTTAGGGGAATTTTAAATACAGGAAGGAGGGATAAGAGCATGGGGGAAGAACCCAACAGACTTCATAAATATTTTTGTGATTCTAGTTGCCAAAACAGTATCCACATAGTGCACCTCAGCCAAGTTTCTCTGAACAGGAAAATTCAAAGAGCAACAATTCATGAAATACACACACACATTTGCAGTGTGTTTATGCAGGCACTTCAGTTGCTGCAGACTCTTCCTTTACTATCTTGATTTACATGGCAGATGCTGATTTTACCAGTGTCTCTTTTTCTGGAAAGGCTCTGGAATTCAGCCAAGCTTGGGATGGGTGTTACACAATATCTGCTGTGCCTCTTGGTAGAGGCAGCAAAGGAAGAAAATTACATTTTATTTGAGTACTGGAAAGTTTGCACTGGCACTGTTGAGCTGAAATTTTAAAGTGCCAGCTTGGTGAGAGAAAGAAAAAAAATAAAGATGATCACATGTAAATGAAACACAAAGATGATTTTGACTGGAGTCTCAAAAATTAACAGCAGATCAACAGTGTGTCACACCAGATTTAAAGCAACTTGCAGGCAGATGCTTCAGCTCCTATTTACACATCAAAACCAGCAGTCAGGTTTTCCAAATTACTCAGCAGATTGATGCAGCACTTTTTAATTGATCTCTAATCATTCCTGCAGTTGGTGTGTACCAGCTTAAAAGGGTTGAAAGCCTGGCCCTCATTTCTGGTTACCTACATAGCAGCACTTTGCTCTTGGAAGATTTGCCCCTTGAAGAAACTGTAGGAAAAAACACATGTTTAAATCCAACTTATTAAGAAGGACCACAATTTTTTCAGCAACGAACCTGAAAAACATTCTCCCTCTCACTTTGCTTTCTCATACAGCTGATTGAAGGAACTTCTTTTTGTATGTTAAAATACAGAAGCTGAAACTGTAAATAAGGTCTAGTACATAAAAAATGAATTAATGCTTCTTTGCACCTCCTTGCAGTCAGAGGAGGGTGCAGTGTCACCTTCTGTTTGCTTCATATTCCCTCAATGTTATCCAAGGAAGTTGTCTTTGCCATCCCCTCCATCTAAAATGATTGATGGCTGCTGGTTTTGATGTAATTACAAATGGCTCTTCCCTCCAGAAACAACCTGCTAAAATGAATATTGTACCTCAGAAGCAAAGAATTACCCTTAAAAATTGCCAACAGCAGGCACTAACACATAGCCCTGGTATTATTGTGCCACTAACTGGTGTCATGGCTGTCACTGACAGATGAAAAGCTGAACAGGGGAGAGAAAAGAAATGGGATGTGATAAGATTGCATCATAAAATACAAGATAAATGTGTCACCATGACCAAGATGCATTCTAACCTCAGGTAATAAAACAACATGTCTTGATAGAAAGAATGACCCAGATTAGATGAAATTGCTAAGGACAAATGTGAAATGTTCCTTGTTTAGCATACATACATTCACTCACATTTACATATGCTAATGTGAAAATACATTTTTTAAAACTCTTGTAAACATACTATAGTTTATTCCTGTTAGGCAAAGAGGAAAATGAAGAAATGGAAAGTACAACAAGCTTATTAAAACACATGAAGAGGGGATGAGGAAAAAAAAAGTATTACAGAAAAAACCAGACAGGAGCTGCAACATCAAGTTGTAACCCTTATTGCCTGGACACCATCACCCTGCAGAAGACAATTAATGCCATAACTGGCAGCCTTCAGAAAGTTGCCATAGATGTAATAAATAAAGATGGACTAAGTTGCCTGGAAGTGCTAAAGGGCAAGGACAGGCTTTCCATGTAACTGAGTAATTGAAATTTCACCCAGAAAAGCATGTGCTTAACTTCCTCCAACCCCCTGTGTGAGCTGGCACCCAGTGCCATCCTCCAAGCTGCCTCCCCTCCTGGGAAGAGAGGCAGAACTTTGTTCCCCTCCTGTTTGCAAACCAGGCAGTGGGTTCATCTGTACCAGCACAAACCAAAGCACAGCCCTTCCAGGAGCCCTAATCACTGTACTGCAGGTTTCAGTGGAAACAGGGGCATTATGCACAGCTCCAGTTCCTAAGTTTCCACTTGGATTTAAGCACTGCCATTCTGATGGCAGTAAAGAGAGAAGGTGACCCCAGCAAGGTGGCTGGAAGCAAACTATGTCCTTGGCAGAACATGAACATCACCTTGAACATGAACATGATGCAAAACCAAAGCACTTGCACTACAGAATTTATGCCAATACGAGATAAAGGTGCCATGAAAAAGCTTCTAGACACCATTTCAATACAAAGAGTTAGTTTGGGTCACCACTGATCCAGTCACTTGCTTAATCTGTGTTCTAAGTAAGTCACTTTGTCCATTAAAAACAAAGGAATTTGTTTTGCATTACTGCACCATATGGAGTCTTACATTCTGGTTTCCTTATCAAACCTTTCTCCAGAGCTACTCCGAATTAACATAATTTCAATAGCTTGTATTAAACTGCCTAACCAAGTAACTTCATCTCAATCAACTTTGGAGCTCTCATCTTTGCATAACACTGGTACAAACCCCGGTTTGCTTCTTTGTTCACCTCAGCACACACTCAACCAGCCAAGCCCCACTCTCTGCCATGCCCTGGAGCCAGAAGGGCCTTTATTCCCTTAACACAAAATCCACCTGAGAGTCCTGTCAAAAGGGAGGGATGCAAATACCTTCAGATGCAAAACTTACTCAAATAATTTGAAAGCATTTACAAGTCAAACAGCAGAATAATCCTGATCACACACAGGACCTGTTTATATCTCAGGGCTCTGCCATCCATAAACAAGTTGTGCTGCATCTCTTTTATCAGCTCCTTAAGCAATTTTAAGCTTGTACTTTGAAAAGACTTTGAATGTTCTGGACGATTCTGCTTATCAGTGTTATACTACACACATCCAGAGTAATGGTACTTCAATTAAATCATCTTCTCATCTCCTCCACATACATATTTTTATACACATATATATACAAACACAAATACATACTCTACAGTATAAAAATAAGCCCTCACACTCTGGTTTCATTAGAGGCTTTCAGGAACATCTCTCTGAACATTACAATAGTCTGGCTGAGAAAATTTTACTAAAAATAAAAGTTCTGAGCTGTGCCAAGTGATTTAGCCTGTGGAGGCAGAAATTCCAAACCTCAAAAAATCTCCAAGTTTCCTTAGAACAGTTTTCACTTTGTTTTTCAAATGCCAGAGCATTGTGATGCTAAGGATGAGCATGTGGGATTAACCAAAAGGGAAAACTCAGGCATTTCAACTTCCTGCTGTAAGCAGGGGTAGGTTTGACTCATCAAAGAGCCAGAGAGCACCACTCAAGTTCTGTATTTTCACATTACTGCAATACAGGGAGCACTGAGTTCATGGAGTCACCACCCCTCAGTAGGACAGAAGGGATCTGCCTGCCCATCTGCAGACACAAAAGATTGTGCTTCCCTAAAAAGCAAGTGTTGCTCATCAGGCTTCCCTCAGGTACAGCCACAGCTGTTCACTCTTAGGCATGCAGACAAATGAATTAAAAAAGGGATCCCAAAGCCCTGCTGCAACCTAATGAGATACAGGAGACACAAAGGACATTGTGAAATTTAAAACTATCACAGCCTGAGTTCGAGTTTTCCTTTCATCCAAGAATTTGAAATGTGCTCTCTCTACTCTCAGGATTTATTTCAGGGATTCCATTCACTCTTCAAACCTCCATTAGCAAAACAAAACCAAACCTACCAGCAAAACCCTAGGTTTCATTTCTCACACACTACTAAAACAACAGTAGTTGCAAAGGAAGAATTTGGTCTTTTTATTGCTCAGATCTGTCCTTAGGAAGATCTGACCAAACCAAATGTATACAGAGCTCCCAGGCCAAGTCATTTGAGATATGAAACCCCTGTATTGTTGCCTTGTTTCACCACAAGAGCAGTTATGTGAGATCCTGCCCACACACTGCTCTTCATTCCTTGCCCTTTTCTTTCTCCTGATAACCCACTTAACCCAGAGCTGCTTCCCCTCCCTGTTTCACTCCCAGGGGGGAGGCACAGCCCTTCCACTGGCCTCCAACAGCCTATTTCAGGAAGCCGTTCCTTTTTTCCTGAAGCATGGAGCGTTTGCTTCAGTTTTTGACACCAGATAATTCCCTGGTCTTGCCCACAGAATGGTCCTAAAACGTGAGTTTGCACAGCCAAGAGGGGCACTTGTGCCATGCTCTGGGAAACCAACAGCCAGCAGCAGAAAGGAGTAACTCCTTAACCCCAAAGCTGAATCTCACACAGTAATAACCCCAAATATTTCCAGAAAGGAGAACAAACAGTGGGGAAGTCTGAAATAGAGGCTTTATAACCAAAGAGGAAATAACTTAGAGCAACTGAGGAACAGATGCAAGAAAAGGTAAAGACATGTTGAGAATGTGCTAAAATCCTCATATTCAGAGAAATGCCTTGTTATTTTAACAGTCAAATACATTTCCACAACTATTTTCACCCTGTGGCCCTGATCCTACTCCTACTCAATCAGAATCCTACTCCTACTGAATCAAAACCTTAATTTAGTAGCAGAAGTGAACTCCTTGGAGAAAAGTGGTTGAGATTAAATGTTTGCAAACAGCCTTGTTATAAATGGCCAGTCCATCCAGTTTCAAGTGCAACTGCTTAATATGCTTTTCCACCCATTTTATCTTCCATAATGAGTACTTCTACATTAGGAAAGTCCTTGAGCACCCATATTTGTTAAAATTAAAAAGAAAAAAAATTATTTTGAGTCACTGCAATGGAACTCCAGCAAAAATTGCAGCCAGCCTGACTGTTCCTGTACACCAACTCACCACCTTCAGGCCAGGTGGTGAAGCAGCACAGCCTCAGCAATGCTGTGCTTGGAATGGCATTGCCATTACAAAGCTGTACACACACAGAAACAGTCACACAAACTGGACATTACAGGCCCTCATATATCCCAACAGCACTTGTAGAGGAACACAGGTCCTGCTGCAGCACTGTTTGAAACAGAACATTTCCATTCCCACAACCCACAGTGTCCTGCTGGAGCTCCAGAGCTCCCTCACCATGGTGCAGGACACAGCTGTGCAAACCCCTCTGTCAAGAGGTGAAGGCACATTCTCATACCTGAGTTCTGATGTTCCACACCTGAGCCAGGCAGCAGCTGCCTGCAGAGTTCCAATACCCGCTCTCCTGCAGGGAATGAGTGCCCCTGTGGCAGAGGTAGGAGAAGGACCGTGTGCCTCTGCTCAGTTGTTCTGTACATAGTTCAGCATCGTAGTGTGTCCCAAAACACGTTCCCCTTGCCCAGCTCTGCTGCAGAGGTCACAACTGCTGGCAAAGGGGTTACTTTGGGAAGCAGGGAGGAGTCAACACTGTAGATAGGCAACTGCTGCATCTCTTTACTCCAAGATAGTAGAGCACACGGACCTGTTTCAGGCCTGTTATATGTGAGAGTCCATGGGTGAATCCCTACAGAAATCCATGTCAAAAATTATGTGCCCTTAGTTGTTTTTTCTAGTATGACTTGCCCAACTGTTTGAAAAGTGATGGTGATGCTTTTGCACGCTGTGCCTCCATGAACGTTTCTTCCACAAGCTTTCCATTGCTGGCACAGACTCAGAGCAGGTATGTCACTAATGTATTATCCACTTTTTCATCCTGCCAGATCTACAATTTCATGCTCTCTCACATCAGTATCATCTTCTAGTGAAACGCTTCAGGGACAAAGTGCCGAGGAAGGGCAGCCTTACTGAGTTCAGTGCCTGAATGTGAAATGTTAGTAAAGTACCTTCTGAAGCAGGAATAACAGAGAAGTGAAGAGTTTTTGGCAAAAGTCAGTTTAAGTGACTCCTTTCCCCTTCACAACTTCATGGCCCTGAGGCAAGCCAGCACTTCAGGTTTCAGATCCAGATCAAAGCTGTGTGGTACAGCGTGCACACATATTTTAACAGTTCCACACTTCAAGACCCTTCTCAATTTCATAAACTCTTTACTTGCTTCCAGGACACTGCAGAATTTCAGATTGCAGATACTCAGCACAAACTTCAACAGTTTCCATCCCTCATCAGTAGGAAGGGGAATGGCCAAGGGAGGACCCCAGGAAGGCGACACCTGCCCTCCATGCTCATGGCTACAGTTTTCAGCACTTGTTTCCTTTACCAGTGCTCCCAGGTACAATGGTGATTTGCAGCCCAGAACTTCAGGACGCATGACTATTCACAGTAAAAGCCAAAACTATGGTCAGAAGTTACTATTCTTTCTTCTCAATTACAATTTCACAGCTCTCTTTATCTAAACACATGAGGTCTTCAGTTAATGTGGCAGAAGTCCATTCTAGTATCTCTCGTATCTTTGTCTGTATGGATTGTATAGACTTGTCATCTACCTCAAAGTCATTTATCCATTTGGCTTAGCTTTACCCATTGTGATCATTACAGCTAAAGAACTAATTCTAGAGACCCTGTAACTGCACAATAAATTTATCTGACAACTCATGGCTTAAAACCACCAGCTTTCATTAAGTAAAGCATTCTCTAATATACCACTGTGCTATCAGATTCAACAATTACTCTGTAAAAAAGACCTCAGAACTAATGAAGAACCATTGCTGCAACAGGAAAGATAAAATGCCGTATCTCCGATCCTCAACTATGACAGGCAGCATGAAAATTAAAACCGTGAGATTTTTTGTTCTGAGATGGGTGAAGAATTTACAAGCTCACTGAAATGCATGACCTAAAGTGATTAACTACAACCTTCCACTCTCACTCGAGCCTTTCTGCCTATCAACGCAGAAAGCCCAGAAGACACTAACACAGCTGTACTGCATGGGTCAAAACACACTGAATACACCTTTTTTTACAGTAAGCATTCTGCTCCTTACCTCCACTATTTCCCTTCATGTATTAAAAAACCCAAAATCCCTTAGAGCTGCTAACCAGACCCTATCTAAAACTCAACAACCCATTGCATGTAATTTGACAGGTACAGTAGCTGTGGGTCAGGCAGTACGAACAGCCCCGCAGAGAATCAAATCCCTTCCTCCCCAAGGAGGCCACAGGTAGCGTGACACACAAACAGGCACCCAAACAAACCCAGGACTCAGCCACCTCCAGCAGGCAGGACCGCGATTCCAGGGAATCCTACAGACAAAGAAATGCTCTCTCGAGAAGCCAGCTCAAAGAGCTACTTTCCCCTCAAGGGAATCAACATCCTATTTGCATCAAGAAATGATCTCAGCCTTCTGTTACTGAGACAGGCGAGTGGAACACAGAGTGGTTAAACCAAGCTGGGGAACCTCTAACAATTCCAGTGCAATGAACCTAAACAAATTCACAGATGTATTATCAGTGATGTATTATCATTGAATTTTCTTATCCTGAAGTACTCTGTTTTAAATTACCGAGGCAGGGAGGAAAAAAGAAGGTTAAGAAAAAGACAAAACCTCATCCTAGTTGGAGGAGCAGCTCTACCCTGCCACCACCTGAATTTATAGGGTTTCCTGAGGCTGACAAGGTAGATGAAGGAGGTTACCAAGGAAAGCACCTATAAATTACAGGAGTTTGAATGATCTCTCTTTATTTAAATCTAGTCTGCAATAGCTTTATCCTGCAATACCCAATGACACTCAAAAAGTAAAGAATAATATTTGAAATATTTTTGCAGAGTCTAAGTCCGTTAAAATTAAGATGACAGCCAAGAGGACTTTATGTGTTAGATAACATTTACAGTGAAAAATCAATTATTTCCCTGGTATGTCCAGCAACAAAATCAAAGAGAGAACCAGGGAACACAGTATGGGAAAAGCAAACATTTAACAAAAGCACAATAGCAAAGCTTTCTCTTTTAAAAGCACTATTTCTATCTGGTCGTGTCAAAGAGCTCCCCAGATTTATTGAGCAGGACGAGAAGGTCAAAGAACACAATGGCTCGCTTTTTTGGGTGTTTCATCAGTTAGCACAACAGAGACAAAAGCAGAATCTCTCTCGAACGCACTGCCAGAAAGAGCAGCTCAGTTTTTGCTCTTAGTTCTCAGCTAAACAAGAAAACACAAGTAAACAACCCCTTCCACCCTGACAGCTTTCCCCACGCCAGCAGACCCCGCACACGCGGAGCCCCGCAGGGAAGGACACAAGTTTCGCACTAACCTGTTTGAGTTCCGCAGGCATTTATGCGAGGTGCCGGTGCCGCCGTCGCTGGCGGAGAACACCCCCAGCCCGCCGCCGCTCCCGCAGCCTCCTCCCCCGGCGGAGCTCGCCGCTTTCGGAACCGGCCCGGCCGCCTCAGAGCCCCTCGGCAGCCCCGCCGCGGACTGAGCCCATGCAAGGGCAGCGCCGCTCGGCCGGACTGGCAGCGCCGCCGCTCCCGCAGGGGACGCGCCCGCGCCGCGCTCACTCACATGGCTGTACCGGCGCTGCCCCGGCGCCTGGAGGCTCCGCGCGGGGGGCGGCACTGACGGGCGGCCGCAGCCGGAGCGGGCCGGGCCGGGCCGAGCCACGCCCTGCGCGCCGGGGCAGCGCTGCGGGCTGCGGGGCTGTGCCCTGAGCGGAGCCGTGGCCGAGCTCGGCTGTGCCCGGAGCAGCCTCTCGCCCCTCCCCGTGCCCGGCTGTGCCCGGAGCAGCCTCTCGCCCCTCCCCGTGCCCGGAGGGGGCTGTGCCCGGAGCAGCCCTTCGCCCCTCGCCGTGCCCGGAGCAGCCTCTCGCCCCGGTCCCCCCGCCCGGCGCGGCTCGCCCGGAGCGGCTGCGCGCCCGGAGCCCCGGGGGTTCCCCCGCTTCCCGGCCCGCCCTCCCCGGCTCTCTCCTGATGGATTACGGAGACAAAGAGGGAAAGCGCCTGTTCGCAGCCGCTCTCCGAGCGGGAACCTGCCGGCCCCGGCAGCAGGAGCCCTTCCCGCAGCGCCCGCACGGAGAGCGCAGCTGCCCCCGGAATTACAGCGAGGTCTGGCAAGAAAGCACAAGAAAGGAAATCCTCTCGCTTGCTTACTTTTTGCACTTGACTTCGAGATTAATGGCATCCCTAATGCACCAACACCAGAGAACGATCATCTTCCATCACTGTCTCCTCCCTCTTCCATCTTACACAGGTGCGGCGACGCTTAGAGCTAAAAGTACAACTGGCCTCGTTTTTAAAAACCACGCACCTGGCCACAAACCTGTCCCACGTTCATTAAGAGATTGTCTGGATAAATTACTGAGTTCAAAAATGAATGCCAGATGTGCTATGCTTTGCATGCACCACATTCTGCAACAAAAACTGGGACTTCACAGTTCAACACGGCTGTCACATCCACCTATTTCTAGTAAATTGGAAATACCTGTTTTGTAACATTCAGTTTCTGAACAGGCAGCCAGGCTCCAAACCTCCAGAGATGCAGGCTGGGAGGTGTAAACCAACCTTAACTACACCTGAAGCACTTTCCTCCTGGAGCCACGCAGGAGGACGGGCTTACCCAGCACTGGAACTAAGCCTGGCTCTTCCATGCCAAGCACTTGGCCAAGTCTGGGAGGCAGCAAAGTCCTCCTCCAGTGCTCAAACCCCAGCACTGCTTGCAGGCACCAGCCCAGGGGCAATAGTTGTTTTTCCTCTTCCATACTTGGTTCCTACAGCAAACCAAAGCAGAAGTAAATCCAACACTGCAACAGCTGGTGGCTGAACAATGGTAATTAGGACTGAAAGATACTGGCATCAAAGTGGAGACTATCCCTGGAAAACAGGCATGGTCAGAGACCAGCTATAAAGCAGAAAGGAAGGTACATTACTATTTAATCTTCTTTAATGATCAAAATAGGCACCTTAGCACAAAAATGTCTTTTCATCCCAGTTTCAGGTTCCCTGAAAATCTTAGAACATACTTCCAGTGTCACCATAACTAAGTTAATTAGTATCAATTCTACCAGATCAACACAAAAAGGTGGCATCTCCTATATAGACATTTAAGATCAGAAGAAAAGTTTCAGACTTATTTAATCATAATTTCAGCCTTCTTGTTACTGCCCATGTCAGCATTCCAGCTGAATACTAGAGCTAAGTCATTGTATTGTAAGGGCAGAACTACGTCACCCAACTCATCCTAATTTGTTTAAAAATAAATGCTATGAAGTTTGACAAGGGCAATGGTAGATGCTCCACAAGGTTTAGCTGAAGTGAAGTGACTTGCTTCACTGGAGGGAAAAGACATACTCTATCTACAGGGGGATAATTTAGAGGCAACCAGGAGTGGCCATTAATAAAGTACTTCAAGGCCAAAGCAAAAGGAATGCAGTTTGTACGAGCTCCTGTACTTTTGTACAGCATTCTCCCACCCCTTCTCCTTGTCCAACTTTTCTTCAGTTAACAAACTAAAATAGCTGCACTTTTGTTGAGGCCGTGCTGGCACAGAGCAGCACCATTCAATTTAGGCATTCACTGGCTCTGTGCCAGCCCTTTATCCACTGTCAGAGAGAACCCGTGTCCAGCCCAGACCCACAGGGCACCAAAGGAGCTGCTCCTGCATGCAAAGCGACCAAACTGAAAACCCTCCCACACGGATTTGCCAATTCTCACTCACATAAGAAGTCTCTCATGTTGTAAACCCACAGGTATTTGTGCAAGACATACAAGATTAGCACTGCTGAATTTTGAAGTCTCACCTTCTGGAGTCAAGTTATTATTTAAAAACATTATTTTCCTTTCAAAAATATAATAGATGCTTGTAAGCCTTCTGGCTATAAAGTTAATTTTGAGAATTTTTGGACTCAAAGCTAAAAGACTTTTTTTTAAAGAGGGCAAATTACATCTCAAGTCCCCTCCTTAAACTCTTGCAATATTTTACCAGCTCATGTAATTCTGAATGCTGGTATTTGGCAATGGTGAAGTCGAAGAACTAATTACCTAAATAAGAGTTATGGATTAGATCCCTAAGGTTATACTGTACTTCCAAATTTTGGCACCAAACACACTATCCATTAGTATTAGACTGCTGACTACTTCACAACCTCCCCCTCTTTTTCTTTAATGAACCTTAAATTCTTAATCTGTCACATTTTTTCCAGCTGCAAAAGCAGTGAAAACCTTCTTTCTTCTCTCTGAGAAATTAAAAATTTATAAATAGGAAGAGATTTAATTCTTTGGAAGATGGAGTGGTATAGTATCTGGGCCAAGCTCTCTTTTCTTATTTTTTCCCATTACCCTTAAAAAATTCCCCATCAGTAGTGCTGCTCTATAGATTGATCTGCTCTCAGAGGCAGTAAAAAGGAAATGGTTTACAGCTCTGCCTGGGATCATAACATATGGCTTCAGTGATATGTAACTTCCATAAACCCAACAGAGCAGGAAGGCACAAGATGAATCAAGAATCCCAGCTAACCATGTAGGCACAAGCATCACCATCACCCATGGCAACTCTCCGAATTAGGGAGCCTGTATTCATAGAGGGGCTTCCAGGCTGAGGGTATTTTATTGTCCTTCTGGGGATTTCATGCAGCAAATAAACAAGGTAAGTGGGAGAGCTAAAGCACAGCACACAGTGGTTGCCAGCGTGCCCTACCGTGGTGATTTTAATCCAGACAAACACAAACAGAACATTCTATCTCCAAGGTAAGTTTTGAAATCTTTCCCTGGTTGCATTTTCATCATTTTTAAATGTATTTGAAAAGTTACATAGCCCTTTCAAAGCAGCTGTACTGGCTCCAAAATGGTTGCGTGCCTAGCAGGGCACATCCACCTGGATGTTTCTGACATGTCCTGGAATGTGGTTTTGACAATCTTCTTGCTTCCCTACTGCAAGGGTAGAAAGGGAGACAAAGCCAGATTAACTCCATCACGGGAGCTGCTGTATATAAATGGAGGATGATTTTAGGTGTCATCCTTATTCAAGAATCCAGTATTAAAGAAGAGGTTTAAAGGATCACAAGGCTGAAGAACAACCCAGCAAAGAGGAAGCAGACACTTGCTATAGGTTAACACCATCAGGCATTTCAGTAAGTTGAGGGGATTTTAATTTGTATACAAACACAGCTTCCATCTTGCTACATCTAATATCAGTCAACTCCATTTCATCCAAGTTGTCATCTGACAGGATGAGAACAAGGACAGCCTGGTGACAGCACTGCTTACATTAGAAGTAAAGGACAGAGGAAGCTTCATGTCACTGCATATAGGTCGCAGCTGGATGAACGACCTGTGTTTCTTCCCAGCAGCTTCATTTAGCTAAGAATCAACTGCTTTTTAAAGGGATAAAAATAAAAAAAAACTACTCCAGTTTACAAAAAAAAATTTAAATTACCATGACATTTATAACACAATGACAAGAGCAAGGGAAACAAACCAAGTTTAAGATTGGTACTGTGACCATAATTTCATGCTGTAGTTGCTGGAAAGGGAAACAAAGACTCAGATGCAGCAAAGACAGACCCAGTATTAACCATTTTTTATTTCTTCAGATTTGTTTTGGTTTTTGGATTTTCTGGATGATTTGTGCTGTATTTCAAGCTGCACATTACAAACACTTGCTCAGAGGTCCCAGCTTAGCCTGTCATTCTCTCATCCAGAAGCCAAAAATGTGGTTTGCCATTATGGACTGGACTGATAACTGCCTGCACCATCTACCCATTCTCATGGTAATCACTGTCCTCCTCAAACCAAGACCTGAAGCTGTTTTACAGTTCCTTCTGAGGAGAGAATTAAGATCTCTGTGTAGGAAATTTATTCCAGAACAAGTTTCTTATATTTTAAATAGTTACATATGAAAATAAGACTGCAGAAAGGAAGAAGAGCTAAGCAAGAAACACAGACACTACAGTTTTTTACAGTCTTTGCACTATTCTAAAAATGCCACTCCACCAGCATTGTAGACTAAGTCCCTAAAATGAACTCTGACTATTCTACAGCACTTCCCAGTCACCACAACTATGGTTAAAAAATATTCTCTTCAGCTAGTAATTTGAGAGCTTAAAAAAGGAAGCAGTTGTTGGGGTTTTTGTTTGGTTGGTTTGTGAGGTTTTGTTGGTTTGTTTGTTTGGGTTTTTTTATATTTATATAGAGATTAAACCATGGCATTTATTTAAATCAAAGGCTTTAATTATAGTTGGCACACAGCCCCAGGCTGCCCATGGCCATCTTTGGCCATTCTGTTCTCAGTCACACTGATGACTTCAGTGAATTGCTCCACATTTGAGACAAAGCAAGCGAGAACATAATTTGAACCATTAACAAGATGGTCTAAACTAGCAAAAGACTTGGTAATTTATCAATGTCATCATAACCCTACACTCATTTTGGGCTCTTTCAGCATTGATTCACAAGAGCCTTTAGATACTGCAGACAGCTGAAATGGAACTGTAAGAAATTCTTGATTTTCAAAGCCAGGTTGAACCCTTCAGGTACAAAGCCCAGAGAGCTCAGGGAAAGAGGAAATTGCCTTTTTGGCTGCTTGGTGGTTTTAAAGCTCCTGCAAAGCATTCCTGCAGCCACACGTGGCTCTGCAAGGGGAGAGGCTGAGGAAGATGGCCCAGCTCCTGTGCAATGCCTTGCAGGGATAAAGCTCTGCCTCCCTGCACGGGTACGGATCAAGGCCTGTATTAGGGACAAAATCTTTTCATAAAATTGGGAGATACAGTGCAAAGAGATTTTGTGATGCTTTAAAATCTTCCTTCCTGAACTTCACAGCTAAACTAACACAGTTGTGTGCTTGGGAACTAAAATGTAGGAGAATTAAAAATCTTTAACAGCCAGGACAATTAATCATGTTCTGCTGCCTGAGCTGAGAAACAAACAAGCAGCAGGGCATGAAAAATAAATCACAACTTTAATGTAAGATGGTTCATGATAATTATCAAGAAGCAAATGAGGTAAGTGTGACTAGAAAGTTGTTTTTTAAAAAAATCCTGTTAAACCAGATACTACTCTTTAATGTTGATGTTTTAATGTTCTTGTTTTAAGACATTTTAAACAATTCCTTGCTGTTATACTTACTGATGTTGTAACACTCAGATGTCATGCACACAACAACCCAGATGCCTGTTTACATAATGAGGAACACACAGCAAGCAGAATTCAATTTTAATGTGTTTCTCTTATATGTTCTCCTAGAAGAAAACACAGCTCTGTTAACAAAGCAATGTAAAATCATGGAAAATTATCATGAAACAGTGAATTTATCATTCACTTGAAATATTTTTAATTTAAACCTGGCACAGCTCTAGGCCAAAAAGGTTAATAGTTGTGAGAAGTTGTTATTTCACAAGTCTTGGCAAACAAAATAAGAAAATTCTTGCCTTTCAGGTGCTTCCAAAACATCATTCAATAAAAATTCACACAAAACAAAAGGAGTTGAAACTTTCAAGGCAAACAAAACTGTTTTGAGATGCTGAGGGTAAATGTGGGCATTGCTTTGCATCACTACAGGCACTGGTTAAGGCAGTTGCTGTCCTGCCGACAAACATTAGATGGCACTTTGGAATTTAGCAGTTCCCATAAAAAGTTGCAGAGCACATAGTTGGGAGATGAAGTGTGAGACGTGAATGTGAGGTGCTGCTGATGGCAGAGAAAACAGTGACATTTCTGCAAAGCAAAGCTGCCTCTTGGAGCTGCAAGTGTGTTTTCAACCTGCACAGGTGAAACTATAAAATAGCATGTGATCAAATTTGGAAAAAAATGCATCACTGTGATAGAAAGAAGAAAATAATTCTTTCCTTACCAGAGGGTCATTTTTCAATTGCTGGGTTCCCTTTTTTTAATTTTTTATTGAATCCTTTGGAATCCACTTTTTAAACTGAACTCGCTGCCAAAGTTTTATACAAACACTTCTCAGATAACGCATCAGATTTTGAGTGCATTCAGCAGGTCTGAGCCCCAAATAACTCTAATATGTGGGGTTTAGGTGGTTTGCTTATCAAATAAATCCCTTCTGGGAAGCAATGCACAGCCTCTGATGCAGCTGGTCAAATCTGCTTAGATGTTGCTGAAACTGATGCTAATATTCCCATTCACTTGTATGCATGTTTTTACCATCTAAGGCCTTAAATGAAGACTGAATAATAATCAGAGGGAAGAGACTATGCAAGAAATAGAAGTACAAGCAAATGTAGTTTCTTGCAGGAATACTCCTTGAGCCCATTTTCAGAGCCTCCTATAGATATGTACCACGATGCCTGTTGCACAAACCCTTTGGGTTTTTTTGTTAGCCTTGTGCTATGGAATTCCTCCTGCAACACAGGAGGCAGGTTCTAGGATTTCTTTTGGAATTTGGGTCATCCCAGGAAGGCAAACAGCAGGAGCTCCTTGAGCTCCCAGTGGTGGAACATGCCATGCTGTCACTTTGTGAAGCCTCTGTCTGACACCTGCAGTAATTCCCAGAGAGCTCCTCCTCTGGCTCAGGGCTGAGGCCAAACTGCAGAGCTTTGGCCCTGACACACACCAGTTCTTTGCTTCCACTTTCCACTGAGCTGCCACCCAAAGGTCCTGCCTCTCACTGTAAACCAGGAGCTGATGCTTTCACAGAGATGGGACAATAAAAAAGGCAGCAAAAGCTCCAACCTCCAAGCTAATTCCAATCATTATCATCTCCAAGCCAGCAGAAGCAGGGACTGGCTCACACCTCAGGCATGGAACTCATCTCCCTGAAAAGCAGCTGAGTAATCCTGGTCCAGGTCCCAACTGCTGGGATTCCCAAGGACTGAAATGATCTCTCAGCTCACACTGAATTCTGATCTAATAACTTATTCTCCCATGGGAATCATATTCCCAAATCTCCCCCTTCCTCCCCCCAGGAACCTCTGAATAGTTGCACATATGCAGAGGCTGAAACCCAACCCAGGGCACTCCTGGAAGCTCAGTAAGGCCACTCACAGGTTCTGAATTTGCAGGATCAGGCTGAGGGCAGGGCAGGGGCAACTCCCAGGGACCTGCAGGAACACAAGAGCCAAACCACAGAGCGAGGGGAGCTGAGCAGGGGCAGCAGCAGCAGCTGCAGAACAGGAGAGAGGTCACCCTGACACCAAATCACACTGTACCCTCAAGCAGAACCTGCATTTCTATGGCTTCCACTGGTTTTACAAAGGAATTAAGATTATCCCTACAAATTCAGTACTTGCAGACAGGACATCCAGGGGTTAACCGGCAATGAGATTTTTTCTGGGTATTTGGCATTGTAACAGGAAATACCACAATAACACCAGGGAGCTGTCATGAACCAACAGCACTGTTGTCTGTACCTGACCTTACCTGAAAGGCAAAAAAAAAAAAAAAAAAAAAACCAAAAAAAAAAAGGCAATTTTCCATGCTGTCAGTCCCTTAATATGAGCACAAATATGTTATATAACACAGGAAGCCAGGAGGCACTTCAAACTAGAACTAATTACATAAAACTTCACAAAGATGGACCTGCATTCTGTATGAGATGGAGAGGAAAGAAAAGGCAAGGTGGAGATTCAATGCAGCTCAGAACCCACTTGTGCTTCTTCTCTGTGTATGTTCATCCATAGATACAATATTAATGCACCCATTATACACAATATTAATACCTCCATGTTCTTACTATCAAAGCACCGGAAACAGCTTCTATATTATAATAGTCTGTACTACGTTGGTGTGGAGCAGTGAATCTTAAGGAAAAGTATTGCAATACAGACAGAAAAAGGTTAACTGGATGGTATTTTCTTAGAAAAGCAATTTGAGCTCATCTTGCATTTTTTTTGAGTTCTTACCATGTGTTCTGGTGAGCTTTAGAGTTTACCTTTTACTTGAAACTCACCCTCAATGCACTAAATGTCATTTTTTGGCAGAAGTCACAGGTACCTCAGATTAACACAAAGACTGAAGAATATTGGTGCTTAATTATGGCTACAAAACACCTGCCTAAAACCCACCAAACCTCTCCCCCCAAAAAACCCCAAACAAACAAAAAGGAAAAATGAGTTTGTTACTTTTCAAATAGGTGTTATTTCTCTGGAACACAAGTTGAAATATGAATGATCCAAATAATAGCTATGAAAATATTCTGTAGCTTTTTTCACCCCAAACTGAATTTTCTTGAACAGCTATAATTACATCTGCTGAAGAAAAAATTGATTTTATTGGTTGATTTTTGACATGTCAAGATGGTATTTTGGGATGTTCTTTGCTGGGAGGTGGTAGCAGGTCATTTTGGCAAGGAAATTGCCCCTCCCTCTACCCAAAAGTATGTGATTTAAGCTTTTTCATTCCCACTGACCTCTCTGCCTTCCCTTCTACTCTGTTATGTTGATACATTGGTTAAACACAGAGTTAGGGGGCATTTGCACTAAAACTTTTTATCTGTTTTAGAAAAAGCATGACCAAGCATATGTCAGACCCGAGGAAATGTGAAAAAAGCTCTGACTGGTTATAGAGGTAGGACACTAATAAAAATGATAGTTATGAGCCTGTGTTTATTACCCTACCTCTAAAGAAATGAAAAATTCTGGTAGCAACAAAAAAAAATACTGGCTCAAAAAACTCAGCAATTCTGTGGCATCAAGACCATAATGGAGTTTCCTTCATGTAAGAACTACTGTTCTACGTGGAAAAGTGTTCCATAAAGTTCAGAAGAATATAAAAACTTGCAACAACACTACCAATTTAATACCACTAGGTTTTCAACAAAAGTATTCTAAGAAAAAAAAAATGTGCACACAGTTTTTGAATTTAAGCTATTCTGGTGTCCCCTTAGTCAAACGCATCAGATGAAACATCTTAAAAAAACCCAACATAAAAACACTCCAACAAACCACCACTGGAGACCTAAAAGAATGGAACTAGGAGTCAAATGTAATACATTGTTAATTACTGGATGGTTTTCTTAGGGAGAGAACTTCTCAGATCAACCCATGCTACTTCTTACAGACACGAGTCAAACTCTCTGGTAAGTAAAACCCTGCACCAGCATGCAAGGGACTGATTTCTGTTATTTATACCAGAAATACCAGATTTGGCAACTCCCACACCTTTTCTACCTGTAACAGGGGGATAACAGTTATCTTTTTTTTGACAGGAACCCCTCTCAAATCCTTGTAGGGCACTGCAAAATCACTGAAGTCAACGCATTGTTACAGTGCATTTGTTGGCAAAATAAGTTGATTGAATGCTGTACTTTATTTTGATTACCAAACACTGACAGGAATGGAAGTTGTCACTGTGCACCAATGGGAAACAACCTCTGAATGCAAACCTTGTTCAGCTCCCCCAGCTGATCAGACCTGACAGAGCCTCTCTGCAAGCCATGGACCAACGCCAGTTTAAACCAAGCCAGGATAGAGCCTCGCATTTAATAAGTTTCACATGTCTAATGTTTTAATAAAAGTACATTAAAAAAAAGATAATATTCTTTATTATTAAAAAGTGATGTTGTGGCTGGGGAGCCATGCAGGGGTACCCTGCAGCTCTGTGCAGCCAGCCCAGCCCAGCACACCTCACAGGGGCACGGGCACAACTGCCCAGCCCCAGCTCCCACTGCCAGGAGCAGCAGAAGGGTGACTTGAAAAGGAATTAAATAAAACCAAGTAGGCTAAACTAAATACCCCACACATGAAGAGTATTGAGATTTATCAAGCTTGTAAAAAACCCTATCAACCAGACAGTTGAACATGTAGAAGACACATGAAAGGTGTTACCGGCGACTTAGAAACTTGCTGGACTGTGCCAGCACTGCTCAACTGAACAAAAGGCAAAGACTGCCAAGACTCCCACGGCTTAGGATAATGTAACAACAACTTCACGTTTTTTACCTCAAAAGTTAGAGAAGCAAACACGGATACACATTAACAGACAACTCTTCTCTTTTTAGTACAACCAGAGTTCCAGAAACCACAGCTGTGGCCAGTCTTGTGGCTCCCACCACGCAAAGCCAGAGACAGTCAGGAGCATCCTCAAAAACTGGAAAGAGTTTTAGGAGATTTTTATTAAGTAGATAAAATATCTATGATTAAAACATCATTAAATGTTCAATTTCCCAGAGTAACGCAAAGGTTTTCATTGTACAACTTTCTGTTTGGAGCATTCTCAGCCTGAAGGAGCTGTTTGAGCCCGTCAGACTCCGCAGTGACACCCTGTGTGACACTGCACATCTCCCCAGAGTTCCAGAGCTCAAACCCCCCAATTCCTGTCACTGGCTGCACACCCAGCAACAACTTCTAATTGCAGCTACAGGGAAGGAGTTAAACTTACCCCCATGAACCACAGAGAGCACTTTTGCCCCCAATCCCAGGACCTGGAGGGGCAAAGCTGAGTGTCCAGGTGGCAGTATTGGTGCCTCTACCAGGAGCAGACATGGGCACAAACCCCTGCAGAGCCCAAGGGTTTGGCAGGCACTGCCTTCTCTAACAGGCTATGAAAACATCAATGCTTTGGCCACTACCTCAATAATAAGACTCCCACTAATATTAATGGAGACATTTCAGCAGCATTTAGGAGCTCTCATTGTGAGGACAGTATCTCCCAGAAACCCCTCCTCTGAGGACATTTCCCTTTAAAGAATAATCTCAGCTATTTCTAATTAATATCTGAACAAACCATTCATGATTGGTTTAGACTGTCCAAGTAATAAAGTTCTCCCATTACAAAAACTTCAAGGCAATTTTTAGAAAAAAAATTATCCACATTTTCTAAATGCAAAATTAAGAAGTCTATGCACACACTTTTTGGCAATTACAACACATCCCTGACTATTGGTATGGAACCAGTTTAAAGTTGGTATTTAAAAGAGTGGCTGGCAAAAAAAACCCCCAAACAAACCAGAATTAATTAATTCGAATCAATATTTTTGCAAGACCTTGGTTTTCTCTTTTAAGGACTTCAGAAAACTGTTATGCTCCTGGCACACTGCCTATGTAACACTTTTCCTTGTCTGACATTAAAATGAAAGTGCTTAATTTTCTGTTCTAAGAAGGAGGTAAGTTTGGGATTGTGTATTTTTAAAAAAGTGCTGAGAGTCTATTAACCAAGCCCTGACTATATACCCTTCCCTAACAAATTCCTTTGGCAGATTCCACTTTGACAAACAAACAAAATGGAAAACTGATGGCTGGTTGTGAGGATCGTTAAAGATTATTTGGCACCCTCCTAAAAGGGAGTTAACCCTCATTTTTTGGTCCAAATTCTCCTCAATAACTAGATTGTGTATAATCACCATGAAACTTCCAAATGGA
>JAWWLZ010000038.1:6830183-6847719 GCA_035041345.1 Poliocrania exsul
AGTTAACCCTCATTTTTTGGTCCAAATTCTCCTCAATAACTAGATTGTGTATAATCACCATGAAACTTCCAAATGGAAAAGCTACTCCACTTGTAATATTCATTACAACAAACAGCTGAGCAGGGTGGCACACAGAAACAGGCAGTGCTCAGTGAAACAGCTCCAGAGTTGTATTGCCCTCCTGGGCCTGAGCAAGCCTTGCAGACAGCAGAGCACAGAGCCCCTCCTGCTTTGTGTGCCCTTCACAATGAACTGCAATATGGAAAACTAACGATGAAATCATTATCTATTCTCTGTAAGACTGAATGTACAGCTTTCATCCTTCATTTATACACTACTTAATTAATTCTAGTAAGTCAGGGAGGAATTTGGCCCTCAGAACATTTAATGAAAATTCATACAAATAACCTTACATTAATTCTTAACTGTGCATATTTAGCTATTCAACCATTTTCTTTCATACACAAGCTACTGTAAAAACCTCAATGCTAATTATTTATGAACTGAAGCTCCCCTCACCCAGTGGCAACGAGATGAGTGTACACAGATCCAGTCTGGGGTCATGCACAGGGGCTGCTTCTCCATAAGAGTCACGTAGGCCCCACTAACTTACAACTCCTTTATTAAGTTTTCTTGGAAGTGGTTAGACCTCAAGCCATTACACTGCAGAAAACTCCTGCTTCATCAGTTTTGTGGGTAAGGAATTTCATTCTGAACCTATTAATCAGGCACTTTGCACAAAGTCATTCAGAAAAAGTGAAGGTGAGCTTGTCCTATAAAAAATAGGTAAGCACATCTGCCCTCTGCCAGCCCAGCTGCTGAGCAGAGAATCACAACCTCCAGCTCCCACCAGCCACGGGCAGACCTTCAGCCTCACCAGTGCAGGTTGCTCCTCTCACCTGAGGTCCCAAATTTGAGCATCCCCACGTACAGAACCATGGCAGCTGTTAACAGATAAACAGTGCTAACATAACATAATATAAAGTCTGCCTGAATACAGCTCAATACAAGTGTAATTGTAAAACAGTCTGGTGCAACTGGGAAACAACTTGGAGAATCCCCACAGCCCAGAGTTCCTGAATTGAACAGTATTTTCTTAGG
Organism: Poliocrania exsul; assembly: GCA_035041345.1. Classification (NCBI taxonomy): domain Eukaryota; kingdom Metazoa; phylum Chordata; class Aves; order Passeriformes; family Thamnophilidae; genus Poliocrania; species Poliocrania exsul. Next base: position 6,831,285 of record JAWWLZ010000038.1, read on the forward strand.
AAACAGACCTTCACAAATGGTACTATTGCTTCTGCATGACTTACCTTGTGTGTCAGAGGGATTTGCCAGCTGAAGCAATTTGGAGACGTTAAGTAGTTTATCATTGCACATTGAAACAGTTAACACACATCAAGCAAGACAATATTTGGAAATCCAAAGCTACCCACAAAGCAAGTTTGCATCATTAAAATGAAGTCCATCAATTCACTACATATGAGAAACAAATTATGAAGTCCTCCCTATATAAACAATAAGGCTTTGCAGGAGGGAAATTCCTGCTTTTCATGCTGCTCCCTCTATTCAAAGTCCAACTATTTCTAATGGAAATTTTGTTTGCTATGGAGATTATGATTCAGCCTTTGTCAGTCACCAGCACATCACCATGCTTACAACAAGTGCACAGATTTAGAGGAAAGGCATGAAGATCTCTGTTTAGGGTTTATACTCAATTATGCACATAGTTTTTTTTAAAGGATCCCATGGGCTAAGGGGAAGCCAGAGCAACTTCTGAGCCCAGGCTCTGAAGTCTGAGCTTCCCCACTATTCACTGAAGCATCACAGCTGCAGGGGAGGGAAAACTACGGAATGAGATGCTGACAACACACACGATGCACCTGACTGTGGAATGTGAAACTGCGCCACAACAGGTGAACTCTAAAGGAAGAAGGAGCAGGCTGTTACCTGCAGTACGAGCTGCTGCCAGGCGGTTGCCAGGGGCTGGCCATTGCCAATGTTGCAGATGCTCATTCGGTCTGCGGGCTGGTGGGCACGTTCCAGCTGCAGAGAGACATTGCGCCGCTCCTCCTCCAGCGCCCGCGTCAGCCGCTCGAAACGAGCCTCCTGCTCCTTAACTGAGGCCAGAATGCTGGCGGCAGACCTGATATCATAGTCATCCATGACTGCCTCCAAATGCTCCTTCCTGCCTGTTAACTGACCGGGGCAAGTGGAAAGGGACGAGGTAAAGGGTGGGGAGGGCACAGGTCAGAGGTTAAAAATAAAAATGCACATCGTTAGTCACCCTACTAAAATACTGTTCACTCTAAGAAGCAAACTGCAGTGCTCTTCGAAAAGCTTCCATCTTTCCATCCATTACCTTAATTTTAAATTAAAAGTAATTAACCTAAGACTTTCTTGTTCAAAAAAGGAAAAAAGCCCCATATGCTCACCTTGGAGAGAATTTATATTTAATTCCTTTGATCTTTTTGCTAAAATTGCTCTGACAAGGGTTTTCATCCCTCTTGCAAAGCTAATTTCACTGTGCAAATAATAATGTACTTAAATATATAAAAAGAGATATGGCTTTGGAGGGAAGGAGGAACATTCTCTCTACAGACTCCTGGAATTTTTGTCTTTAACAGCAGAAGTGAGAAGATTTAACACTTTTAAGGACAGAAACTTCATGGTACAAGAAAACAGTTGTATCCATTTTTCCCAACCCCCTGCCCAAACATAACAGACAGTAGCTGAAAATAGTTTTCATTTTTAAATTATAGCAGCACACTGTAATATGGAAAACATTTTTAACTGCAGAGTGTGCAATTGCAGTTGAAATGCGCTTGATGATTCCAGCCAATGAAACATTCCTTCATGCAGCTGTTCACTAATAATGCAAATTAAAAAGCCAGAATCAAACATCTTCCATGGAAAACACACAGGACTGCTTGCCTCTCAAAGCAGAAAAAAGAGCTTGGGAACCAGCTACATGGGGTATTTCTTCTGCCTTATGTCTTCGCTAGCAGGGTCATGAAGTATCTATCCTGTCAAAACCTTTCTCCAGCTCTGTGATCCACAGACTTGTGATGTGAACATCATTTAAAACATTTTCCTAGGAATATGAAATCAGCAACATAATACAAGCATAAATGATGGCTTCACCAGGACCCTTTCACTAAAGTTAAATAAGTAACCAGTTTACTACTGGACTACTTAAAGCACATCTAAGATGAGCAGAGGTAGAATTTTCTTGAGCTCCTGTAATTCAAGTACTGTTCATATTCTGTGCTGAGGGATAAGTCCTGAGAAATTGTCCCTTGATGTGCTGCCAAAGATTCTTTGTTTTCCATCTATCAACAAGGATTTCCAGGAGCACAGAGAGTTCCAAACCCTGGTTTCCTGATGCCTTGCAATTCATCCTTGAGTGCCTTTAGATGATGCACACTCCTGACTGATGCATTTCCCACACAATGTTACATTTATCAGATCCCTCTCCTGTGCAGATCCTTTGGTAGCGAGTGATAACATGCTCATATACTGTTTTGTTCCCAGAAGAGGAACATTAGGAGGTATTAAGCTGCATGTTTAACAGTTTGTTGGAAACTCCTAACTACGTCTGACATATTTCTTTTGTTGTATATAGCTGAAATCATCCAAGAGCCCCAAAGATAAAGGGGCAGAAGTAACAGACCCAGACCCAATGACACACCCCTTGATTTCATGGGAAATAACCTGCCTGTAGCTCTGTGTTCAGTGTCAACTCTGTAAGAACCCAGGGTTAACATGAAATCACATTAGGAACAGTATAAGGATTCCCATATATTAATCTCATGGTGTTTACATACAACCATGACTGGAGCCTTTCACTTTTGCAGAACCAAGAGGCAGAAGTCACTTTTCTCATTTATGCATTGATTCAAGTTCTATTTAGATTCTGAAAGAAAACCAAAAACCACCAGAGGGTTCTCCAGGTGTCACAAACTACTCAAATACAGACCAAGCTGTCAACTTCTGAGACCTTCCACTATATTATCAGAAATCTATAAAACCTTCAAGAGACCACATTGGTCTGTGCAAAGGGGAATCATAACCCTCTGAAAGGACAGTGTGATTCAGGGGAAATCCCAGCAGACTCACCTGCTGCTCTCAGTGTGATGTAGCCCTGGCACAGTCACACACAGACACAGCCATGCTCTCTGGAGCTCAGCTGGCTCCTGGGCAGCCAACTCCCATGGCTCTGCTTTTGTGCTTCCCAGCTTTGCACAGATGGAGACAGCTCTGCTTGTTGTCTCTCCTCCCAGGAGTGCAGACATGCTCACAGACTCCTTGGAGTGTGAAAGAAGGGGGGCTTCACAGACTCAGGCACTGATCATATTTTGGGAAAAACACACATAGGGGCAAGGGGGGCCATTTCTGACTACATATTCTTAAATACAGTTACTAATTATCACTGTCCTCATGCCAGAGCAGAGGAACAGCCTGACTGCCACACATCCAAATGCACCTCAGATGGGGGGATGCGCCAGGCCCAGGAAGAGTGTCCAGATGGGTCAGGGATTCATGGATGGCGACAGGCTCCCAGAGGTGCTGCAGGGTGGGAACTCAGGTTCCCTTCCTCACTCCCTGCAGGGGCCCATCTTCCAGGGAACTCACTCTCTGCAGCCAAAACTGTTTTTTCTCACATGCAACCATGACACAACACAGAAGGCACCTTTTGGGGGGCCCAGAGACTGGATAATTCTATGGACTGACTTCAAAAAGTGAATCCAGCAGGGATGTAGGAAGATGACAGGACATAACCCACAGTAACTAAATTTAAAACAAGTAGATTCCCTTTAGAATATATAATGCAAGTGTCTGCTCCAAGGAAAAGCATTACCAGTAGTGCATGAAAAATCTAGAAGCCCCTCTTCTGAAGCAGTTGCAGCTTTAATAATAAAAGTCACAGCTGATGACTGAGCTGATATAGAATGTTCAAGTCACATTCTGAGGATGTGACAAAGATCCCATTCAGAAAATCCTTAATGAGATAGAAGACCTTGATGTTGTGCAAGAGAACGCAGAAAATTTGGGTTCTATAAATGGTACAAATCTCTAGAGAGATTTCCCTGCAGAAAATAGTGTTAACCTCCTTACAACCATAAATATTGTGCTTCTTTTCTCTGTGCAAAGAAAAACACAGGCAGAAAATAAACTATAAATTTTCAGATGTACAATTAGTGACCATAAAAATCCTAATTGCTATGCAGAAACAGCAGCAGGACCAATAACTGCCTTTTAAGAAATGTTGGACAAAGACAGACTTCTGCATTTCAAATGTTTTATTAGCAGATAAATACTTGCTTGCTGTTGATTGCACTCCTAATTATTTACCCAGGGTTTCAACAATTTACATTATCAGCAGTCTAGACCAGAGGAGAAAAATAAAAGTACTGACTCATGAGTCAGTTACTTGGGTGCCACTTGCAATTTGCTACCATTTGGAAGTAAATTAAAGTGCATTGAAAAGGGTGTCAATAAATGAAAATATTAGACCTATAGCAGCCAGGTAAAAATTATTCCTTAGGCTGCATTTCTAAACACAGCAAACAGTTGCCTACAGAGTGTCAAAGGCTACGCTGACAGTAGCAAATCTCTCTCTCCTGCCTACGTGACTCCAAATATATTAGTGTTGCATTAGAGTTAGAGCAAAGCAAGAGGTTCTGCTTTCTCTCACTGTGTCTGTGAAAACTGATGGATTGAAATGCCTCTTCTCAGTCAATACAGCTTGAGTGCTCTAAGGATGAACATCACCCCAGTGCAAAGGGCCAAAATGAGAGAGAGAGTCTCACGTTCATGCCCAAGTCTGGGGCTCTTGGAAACACTGCCATGCCTGGGGTCACTTGGGGCTCCACCAAACCATCCAACCCTGCACCACTAATTTTGCTAGTATAGTCAAGAGTTTTTAAACAGCCCTTCAGATTGAGAGGGCTCAAGTTCTGGGAGATTCGAGTACCTAAATCCAAACAGTCCTGGAGAAGCTCCAATCCCCTGCACTTTTCAGTGTGGTTTGCCTTCCTAAGGCAATCAGGTACTCGAGTGAGCTGAGCTTGGAGAGCACAGAGTCCACCAGCCAGCCACAGAACACCACAGAGAGCCACAGAACACCACAGGGGCTTCCCTCAGCAGCAGAGGATGTGGCTCTCAGGGCACACAGGAGATTCTCTGGGTCCCACACTGAATGCTGAGCACAGCTGTCCCACCACTGCTCTGCCCCAGCCCAGTCCAACCTACTGGGTCCTGCTGGCAGAGGTGGCACCTTGGTGGGCAACAAGGAGCTTGTACAGCAGCAACTCAGAGCTGCAAACAGGAGGGCCTGTGAGCATGCATGGAAACAGCAGCTTTGTGCTTCCACAGGGAAGGAAAGCACCACAATAAAAACAAAACTGGGGCTCAGGAGATCTCTGGAACCGAAGCACAGCACATGCTGATGACATTTTGAGCCTCACATGCCACAGGAGATGAGAAGCATAACATGACTGTGCCCCCCCATGCAACAGCAGAAACATGCAGAGAAACTGAGCCATACACACCTAGAGACCCCGGGCTGTCAGGGTTACAGCTGCTGGGACATCCCCACTAAGCCTAGAACAGGATAGAGAAAGCAGGAGAGCAGCCTCAAGCAGAACCAGCTACGAGAGAGGAAAGAGAAGACAGTTAGTTGATAAGGTATTACAGCCTCGTCTATGCAGTCATCTCCCAGGCTCTTCTCACTGTGATATAGAAATTATTTATTACACTGTTTTCCTCTTAATTTGGAGGAAAAAGAAACAATATTCAGAGAAACCAATCCTGAGACCCCCTAAGGGAAAACAAAACCAGCCTAGTTAATCTGATTTGTTATCAATACTTGCATGTTTCTGTGAGATTTACTGTTAATGTCCTAAACCAGGGAACACTCCAGACTGGAATGAGGATGTTTGAATGTTGTAAAACTGGATATTGCAGCCTGACAATTTAAAACACAGAAATCTAACACTGTGCTCTCAGAAATGAGAGCTGGTTTAGGCACACAACTTTAGGTCCCATGCCAGATGTACAAACTCCAAATGGCTCAAAATCATTGTTAGAAAGGGGACATTAATGTCTAAAAGATGCCCACTGCACAACAGCTTACAGCCATTTTCTTTGTTCTACCTGCCTGTGAATCTGATCCTCCACAAAACCAAAGGGAAAGAACCTTATGGGATATCAGGCTGTCTGTAAATCTCTGATCTATTGTCATAAAACATTTAGCACCAAAACTTCTCTGGGTCAGTGACTGCCAATTTATTCCCTGTTTTTGCTGGAGAATGTACAGAACAAAATCCATTGGCAAAGGCAAGTTCAATGAGGCAGCACAACCAGTCTTAGGCTACTACCACATCAAAAATGCTGCAGCCACATGGCACGAAATGTGGTGCCAGAACAAACTCTCGCTGCTGCTTCAAATGTTTTAGAACATTCTCAGGGAGGAATGTTGCCCCAGCAGATTTTATGCTTGACCAGGTACTGTCTGCCTTCCTGAAGCCAGCATAAACACAATTTCTTGTGTTTCAGCCAAATTACCAGAAATATGATCCTTTCTTTGCATGGATCCAACCTCAAAGGGCATGGAACAATCATGCCAGAAAACGCAAGTTTTTCTTAAACTAACAGAAGTAAATTTATGCTCAAAACTTACTAGATACAACAAAACTGTACAAAGACATGGCCTAAGATGAAAGTCAGGAGGCAGAGTGAGAGAAAGACTAATTCTCAAGTAAATGCCCAGAGGGAATAAATAATTCAGTTTCTACAGACAAAAGAGTAATACCTTTGAAAAAATAATTTATATATATATAAAATACATGTAACACATCCCAAATAAACTGCTTCTCAGACCTTATGCTGAAATCTGTCTTAAGCCTGGGTCCTCTTGCTCCTCTAGTTGAGTGAGTTCTAATGTGACCCTTACGTGACAACCTCCAGCAATGAATAGCAACGAGGAGCTCACAAAGAAAGCTGTTCCAAGATAGTTCTCTCGGGGGCACAGACAGACACACTGTGTTGGTGGCAAAAGAAACAACAAAAATGCTGCTCAGGGTGGTTTTGTTCCCCTGGACAGAGGCAGTCTGGGAAAGAGGGGAATGCACAGGGGCAGAGGAAAAGGTAACAGGAAAACTCCCTGAGAAGGAACTTTGGGTCTTAAGGACACAGCAGTGAATGCTGAAGCTCACCAGTTCCATTAGACCAGGAAATAAATGTCAAAATGCAATATCTGAGGTTTTACATCAGTCAGAAGCTTCATCTGATCATCTGGCAGGAATCACTTTGTAGAAATAAACAACTTGTGCAAATAAATTTGCAAAATATCCTACCATGACCTTGGTTCAGCAACATCAACTAAAGAGTCCGGACACATCTTTGTACACACAACAGTTAAAACACACTTTACTCTGTACAGAACTGGCTCTACAGCATCTCCAACCTTATCGTAACAGTTCCCAGTCAATTTAAAAATTAGTACTTAATAAAGCTCTTAGTTAAAAGCACTGAAATCATATTATAGTACCTTAGAAAAGATACAGTTCTCAGGAAAAAATAATCCAGAATTTCCCTGTATCTAACACAGTCTCTCTCTCTATGTTAATCAGTGCACATTTAAGGGACACCTGTTATCTTTCCACAGCTTCCCTTCAGTAAAGATTCCTCACTTCTGCAGTTTGGTACTAGGAATTTTTCAGGTCTTCCTCCCAAAATTTCATGCACTGTTTCCAGGGCTTGGTGATCCAGTGTGTCTGCATAGCTTTAATTATACTGTACCTCTATTTCCCTAATAAGGTCCATTTCAATTTCTATACTGTATTCCCAAATGGAAAGGAAAATAAATTAGAGCAATATAGTACACCTTTCTCACAACTGCATACATATAATAGCATAAATAATTCAGCTTAATGCTCTAAAGTTCAAATTGAAATATTTTTACAAGGGCAATTTTTAAAGTAAATGTTTTAGCCTATGATTACTTTTACCCAACATAAAAAAAAAATCCATTTCATCTTGAAATTTGTCATTTATAGAGCAGAGCAGTGTAGTAGCACCTCTGAAGCAGAGGACTTGTGTACATTGAGGAAGCTGAACTGCTCCATCACAGAGTGCTCATTATGCCACACTTCCTTCAGAGATCAGTGTTTGTGTTAATTAAGCATAAACCAGCACAGCAAAATGGCATCACGTCACTTCACACCTCCTGAGTGTCCGCACTGAGGTTTAATGAGGGATGTGATAAGTCTATAAATTCACACTGCACTGTAACTTCTCTGTGTAAACAAACAATCCTCTTCCATTTCCAAGGGAGTGTCTGGGTGGAATAGTTCTTGTAAAAATCTTGTAAATACCAAAACACTGAACAAGGCAGAGATGGCTGATTCTGCCTTCAGTAGGTGCTGCTGGCTTTGAATGCCTCAGGAGGGGTTAATTCTGCCATCTCAGCCACAGCCATGAAAATATTGGCATCATTAATACTTCATTCTCTGCATACAGAGAGTTGGTTTGACACGATTTCTATGTACTGAAGCTGGGCAGCATTTGGGAGACAGCACTTTCATCTCCATCTCAAGAAGCCAAGATTGAAGTAACCAGCTGAGCTGAATGCTGTGGACCAATCACATGGAAAAAAATCAGAATATCTTGATAATGCTCTGGCCTATGTTTGCATATCCTCAGAAATTTTTATATTTTCCTTTATATTTTCTGATTTCCTATAAAAATAAAACGCCACTCAAAAATTAATGGTGGAATGAACAAGATCATACTTGCAATCTCTCTTGGAATATGAATAGCAAATTTGCTGCTTCTCAAACCTCTGACACCTTTTTTCTGTGCTGGAACTTGCCAAACATGATTGCTCCCAGCTTGATTAGTTCATAGGGCGATCCCTTTAGCCCCCCAGAACACGTGTCCTTGCATACTAAAGCTGCTGCATGCCATTGATTTTTCAAAGGTCTCCCCGACTGAAATCAATAAGGAGTTCTGCTTAAAAATGGATTGCACTTTGTGTTCCCTTTCTGATTCATGGATATTCAGGTTTCCAAGTATTCTCACAGCTGCTTTTAGCAGCAGCTCCATGTAGGGACCTTCCCCACTCCCCTGACCCCAGTGTGGTTCGTTCTCACCTCCATCAGATGCTTCATCAGCCACTGCTGGGAATGCAAAGGGACAAATCTGTGCAAATCTGTGCCAAGTAGAGAATTCCACTATAGCCGTTTCATTAGAATAAGGTCTTCCAAGCAGCAAGGAAACAGCCTTTTTGTTTATGTGACTGTTAGATAATGGCAGGCTTTAAATTAACTACCCAGGCACCGTTGCCTGCCCAGGTCTGTGTGCATGGGCTGGGCCAGAGCTCATCCTCAGCAGAAATACCTGCTCCTCTCTGCAAAGCCCACCCTGCAGGTAGAGCCACCCAAAATCAATACATCTGTCCTTAGAACAAGGCTACAGCAGCAAGAAAAAGATAAAGATCAAAAGCAGCACAGTTCATAACTCTGCTCCCTCCTTCTCTCCCATGTATTTTAAAGCTTGGCTTCATTAATACATAACCCAATTGGGCCACAAATAGCCCAAACACAAACTGACAGAACTTCATGCAATTACTTCCACAGAATACTTAAAAGATTTCATCAAAAAATATAGAAGAATCCTCTTTTTTCTTGGCTTCTGTATGTTCTGAGCCTTGGTAAAAGGACTTGCATTTTAAGAGAAAGGCTTTTGACAGGAATGTGTGTGCAACAGGCTGTGTGTGGAACTACAGCTGAGAACAGCCTTGTGTTTGTGAGCACTCCATTTCCATTTCACAAAGCACAGAACAACAGGCAAGGGGCAATTTCCATAGCCAGGCCAGCTTCTCATTGGCAAAACCCAGTCACTGAAATATTACAGAAAGGCTGGAAAACCCTGCAGATGCTCATAACTCTTTCATCAAAGATGCTACTGTGCTGCCATGAAAGAGATAAATAACAAACTGGCAGGGGACAGAGCCAAGGTCAGCTGTGCAGGCAGCTGATCCCCCCCTTCCCAGTGCCCCCATCAGGGGCAGCAGACAGAGGATTTTATTTAGGCACCAAATTCAGGCAGTGCATTTAAACTAAGAGCCATTAGGTAGAAAATTGTCCTTTCATTACACATTTTGAGAGGAGTGGAAAAAAAAATCCAACTGTGACCCCACAGAACAGTGAGTGTTTAAGCTCAGCAACAGATGTGTCAAATGACTTATCCAGACCATGAGGAGTTAATTAATGCTATAAATAGCACTCTGCACACACACACACAAAAATCCACTTAATTCCAGTATCCAAAGCACACAGTCTAGCTCTGCTTATCAGTAAAACTATTTTCCTTTAAAGAGTGGGCTTGGGTGTTTTACATGGAGATTAACACAGAGAGATAATTTGATTCAGGCTATTGAGAGATTTCCTTCCTTTTATGTTTCAGAAGAGCAGGGCTGCATGCAGCTAAATGAGATCCATAGATTACAGTAGAAGAAAGGCTAATAAAATTGCAGAGCTACATTCCTGGGCAATAACAAATGCTTTTTAATTCTAGGGCTACAGTCTTGGGGTTTATGGGGGCATTTCCAATTAGTACTTTTAAGATTAATGCAAATAAATACATCAAAAGGAAACAGATCCTTTAACCCATCTGAATCAAATACTTACTATCTCCCATGGCATTTTATACCAATAAATGAACTGGCACTGCTAGGAAAAAAAATCCCCAGTTCTCAAGTGTTCAGAGTGAGCATCCTCCCTGTGGTTTTTGACCTGCTCTCAGGAGAAAAAAAAACCAAAACCAAACCAAAACCTCACAGCTGCTTTCCAGAACATGTGTCTTGTTTACCTCTCACAACCACATCCAGTGGGTTGTGTGGCTGCTCCTCCAGGGCACTGAAAACATCAGTATAGACAGGAAAGAACATAATGTCAATAGTCATGTTTAATTCTTGAAGCTACTAAATCAAACTGATTTTATTATCTGCTTACCAACCTATCCTATGCATTGCTCTCCCATATTTCCACCTCTCTCATTAAAAACAATCAGATTTTGGCCTTACGATGCTTTAAACCAGGCACAGTATCAATGAAGAGGAGATTAAAGCAATGCAAGGAGAGGGAACAGACAGAACAAAGCCCACTACCTCTAATTCTCCTCAGTAACATCTGTCTCGTTCCAAATCCAGTATTTTTTTCACTCAGCTATGTTTGGCAGCCTGAGGCCCTACTTAAACATCCTCTGTTAGACTGAATCTATCGATCTGCTTTGTGCAATGGTATGTGCAGAGCAGCCCCTTCACTGTTTCAGCATCTGTACTTTTAAAATGCAACCCAAGTTCATCTTACCCTTGGAAGTTTAGGATGCAATCCAAGTTCGTGCTGATTAACACCACAGCTTTTTAGTATTACAAGGCAAACATGCATTTGAGAACTAATAAATAATTTCTGAGCAAAACAGAAGCATTTAACTCATCTGATGTCTTGAATAATCATTCAATTTATGCATAAACATATAAAGGCAGAAAAAACAGATACATTTGAATGACTTGGAGTCTTGGAGAAAGTCATCAGTCCATATGATGCATTTGGGCACACAACATCTCTCAGCAAAATGGTCTTTATATGCACTGCAAAAATCTCCTGCTGCAGGGAGATGGTCCCTGGCTGAGGGGCAGTGCCAATGTCACAGAACTGCCACTTCACCTCCCCTCCTTCCAGGGGTAAGGCACTGATGAACCTTCAAGGCAGAAATCCTCATCTCTGAGAAGCATTTCCTGTTCTATCAGCCAAGAGTATTGGCTTCTATGGGGTTAAACTGACAGTCTAAGTGGCCCTCAGAGAATAATATCGAGGACATGCCTGGTTCATATCACTGGGTAAATCAAGATGCCATAGTAACCCTATTGATTAGCCCAGACTCAAGGGTTCCTTCCTCATTTCCAGCTTCCCCTGCATGGAACAGAAAAGCAGAGCTGTGCTTACACTGCCCATGGTACATTCATACACTGCCCAAAATTTGTTTTTATTACATCACACCTGCAAGTGGCAATTTTCACAACTAAGATTCATGTCTTTATTATAAGAGCTTTTTATTCACTGGCTTGTAGCTCTTTCAAAATTTAAACGTTTGGGCTGAAGTTTTTGCTGGCAGATCTTTCCTTCAGGATGAATTTCTCTTTTAGAAAAACTTCAGCGAGAATAATTTGACTTTCTCGTATCTGATTGGGAAATTTTTGTTCAAGTTTCCTCCATTAGTGGCTCCACAGGCACAGTCAGAGCACTTGCTGTCAGTCCCAGCCCTGGGGGTGCCAGCCCAGCACAGGGATGGGGGATCTCCCTTCAGCTCTGGATGCAGCTGCAAGTCTGGCAGGGTCACCCCAACCTTGGAACAGGCAATACCCCAACACCCATAACAAACCTGGAAGGATTCCCCCATCTCTCTATCCCTCTTTTCTCACTTGGAGAACCTGTTCTGAGTCTGACCAACTCAGAAACCACCACTCTGACCAAACAACTACCCCATTGAAACACCTTCTGTGCTGAGGTTGACCCTGTCCTGAAAATCAGCAAGAACTGGGGAAAGCTCTGGATTTAGGGGGTCACCATCAATTGTCTTCTGCACAGATCATTTGCCTCCAGACAGCTGCAGTCAGACTCTGACCTCACCCTTCCAAGCCTATCCTGCATTTGTATCTTTAACTCAATCTTAATGCTTTTTGTAGCTTATATCGCCCATCAAGACTATTTCTTATTTCCAGGAACACACTCACCACTAATGCCTGATTACAGTTATTTGGAAGGAGAAATATTTCTTCCAGATCACTGAGGATGTGCTCCAAGAACCAACTTTCTTTTCAAACATCCCTTTTTAATAACTATTCTGCTAATAATTGTGCTAAGTGGGAAAAACAATTTGGCTTTAACTAACCACTTCAAATGCTTAAAGCAAATTCCCTCTATTATATCCGAATTAAAACCCTGCACTGTATAAACAAGAATGTATTCCAGCTATAATAAACATTAATTCATCTCATTAAAGCTATGAAAGTAACAGAGGTAAGTACCAAACAACCAGACAGTAAATACAATGTAAACTCTCTTGAGATTCCTTCCCACAAACAGCTTTGGAAGTCTAAACAGGCTATTTACTTTCAGTATCACTTTCTAGTTTGACATATATAAAAGGAAAAATGTTTAATCTAAAAACAATCAAGTGGAAATAGAAAGAACTTTATGAAAATCAGCAACATGATACTTGTTATTCAGAGGATTATTTTCGAGGAATGCTTGGCTAAAACTATAATCCACCTACACTGAGAAAAATAAAGCAGTATACAGAAGGGAGCAATATTTCAGGAAAATAAACAACAGAGTACTTTTGTATCTAAACCCATTATTCCCTATCAAGTCCCCTGATTTAAAACAGACACACCAAAGTATTGAGGTGAATCCAGGGCAGCTGAAAATGTTTATGGTCATCCTCTAAGCAACCAGAGCATTGGCCTTTTGATGCCTCGAGAAAGGCTGAGACAGAGTTGGAAGGGAGGGAATGAAGAGAGGAAGACACATCTTAGGAGTCTGACCCTCTCTGCAGAAAGGGTGGGGTGCCAGACACACAGCACAGCCTTTCATTTGGCTTGTTCAGGGACAAGAAATCCCTCAGGAAAACACAAGCATGAGTGGAGAACAGGACAGGAAGTGAATGCTTGGGGTCCACCTGCTGAAAATGTGGCCATAGGAAGAATTCACTTAGAGACACACCCTGCTCTGTCAGGAGCAGGATGAAGCTAAACAAGGATTTCCATGGTAATAGGAGAAGGGAGACATGGATCAGAGATAGCAGGAGGTCACAAAAGAGAACTGTCATCCTTGTTTCCCTCAGCTATCACTTCTATTTTACCTTTGCCTCAGCTCTCAACACAATGAACGATCATGGGGGTTCCTGTCCTAGTTCCAGTTTTAAGATCTATCACAGGTATTTCCCTTCTTTCTGCTCCTCAACCATCCTACCAGGAATTTAAACAAGGTTTAGCAGGCCTTCAATAGCTTGCAAACTAAGGAATTTCTGAGAGGTGTAAAGACAATTTAATAAAAGCATTAAGATTTAAGAATATATATAATGACAAAGCAGCAAGAGACTCCAGAGATTTGAACAACTGCAGCAACACAGTACCTTTTATAGTGTTCCTTCCTTGAAGAGGCTTTAGGATGGAAATTCTCCCTTGGTTCAACAATAACTCTGCAGAGAAACAAAAAATCATAAAAAGACATTTTTATTCCATCTCAGGGAAGTAGGAAGAGCAGATTACTTTTAAATAATATTTACATGATAGAGTGGAAATCTATTGGTTTTATCTCTCCTTTGGTCATGCTGGTTTACAAAAGATTGTCACCTCTGACATCTATTCCACCATCACCTGAAATCCCAAGAAAACGTCACAGAGCCGGAGTATAGAAAATCAACTCCATAAAAGGAGCTCCTTTGACTAATCAGCTATTCCAATCTTCTTCATTTCTGTCCCAGTGCCACCCATATGTGCATACATCACACATTCCTAAACTTAGAATTCAATCCAATACATAGTTAATTCCCTATTAATTCATACATTTAAAAGCCAAAGATGTTTCCCTCATGAGCATAAACCACAGCATTTCAGTCATCCAGACCTAAATGCCACCTAGTGGCTCTAAAAATGTCAACTGTGGCTCCACAGATAGACCTCATCTTGTTTGACAGTTTTGTTCCAACAGCAGGAGGCAAGAGAAAGGAGGGCAGGAAGACATTCACCTGTGAATTCAGCAGGAGGAACTCAACACTTTCCAACACCTCACTTTTTGTTTGAGCGCCAGCAGCATTTCCATCACAGCATCTCTTACCTCAGCAGTTCCTCTTACAGATAAACAGCATCCTTTGTCTTGGATTCCCAGCCTCCTGCTCTCTTTCTGAGACCAAGAGCATTTCAAAGAGCTGATTCCAGCGGATCCCCTTGGCTGGGTCCCACTCAGGCTGAAGTTTGCCCATAAAGCAGCTGTGGCACTGCCCTCCCACTGCCAGCCTGGCACATGGCTCTGTCCCCAGAGCCTCCTCTCTGCTCCTCCCCTGCCTGGCAGGTGCAGGGAGGCCAAATAACATGAGTAGTAAGGAAAGAAAAACACTTTAACCCTGCACACTCTTTGTAATCAGAGGGGCTAAATAAAACAAAATTCTGCATCTCTGATGTAAGATGAGATGGGTTTCTTTGAAGCCCAATCTCTTTTAGCTTTTGTCTTGTAACAAAAATATGACTGCATCCTCTAAGCAAGCTAATTTTATGCATTTTATGAAATTATTCTTCATTTTGAAGCCAGAAATAAATAATGATTTATGTTTAGTGACACCTGGAGAAGACAAAAACTACTGGAAAAAATACTTCCCTTTTCTTTCCTTGTTTTCCACCTGCATTTTTTTTGTTGTTGTTGTTGATTCAGTCAAGAAGGCAAACTACCTAAGGCTTGGGACATTCTGGACCCAGTCCCACTACAGCATTCATGTACAGCTCTGGGCCATTGAATCTTTTTTTATCACATAATCTGGGAGAAATGGCATTTGCCCACTTCACAAGATCACAAAAATATGTATCAACGAACCATCACATACCTGCCATCCACTAGTGATCCTCTAGTGACAATCACACTTGTATAGCCTGAAATTCAGTCCTGATTATCAAGGAAAAAAACCTACTTGTCTACTCATGGTACTGCAAACCCCCTTTCCAGCCCATGGCACTGCCCATTTGATAACCTGCAATCAAGGGAGAAGGGGGGAAACCCACCCTTGGCCCACATTACATTTGATAAAAACACCTGTGCTTCATTACAGAAGTGCTGCTTCATTCCAGTGATATACTTTTATTGCTGATTTTAATCAAGTATCTTACAGCTCTCAGATGAGAAAGGTGGAGAAGAACCTGTAATGCCTTTTCAGATTGCTTGTTATCTCTCACTTGTAACTAATTATCCCAGTCACACTGTTAAAGACTGAGTGGTTTTATGTTTGCTCGCCAAGAAATGACTTAAAAAAAAAAAGAAATTAGACAATTAGTCTCTAGCTACTCTAGCTATAATAACTAATTAAGATAAATATTTTCAGAATAAGGAATTTAACAGAACATCAAGGCACTGACACTGCAAAAATGTCTGGGAAAGTAAAGCATCTCTCAGCAAAACCATTTCTTGCCAGTCAGTGAGTTCTACAATTGCATCCCAACCATACTTCAATCTTGTCCTACTCCAGTAAACATAATTAGTTATTAAAACTTCTTTCTAACATGGTAAGAGTGTGAGTAGCTTATCAGACTATAGGAAAGCTTAGGGACAAATTTGGATGCTGCACCACTGCAAGTGTGTGCACTGCTGACAGATGGGTATTTTTACACCAGTACCCTGATGCAAAGTCCTGTCCCAAGCCTTTCTACCCTTCCTTTTCCCCAGTGTCTTATTTTGCACCATCAGTTAAGCCTGGACTGTGCTGGTAAATCCAGTCCTCAAACCTCTTGGCCCCTCACTCAAAAAGCTTCTGAAGGTGCCCCCAGCTTGTTGGAAATGCTGTGTGGCAGTGGCTGTGTGAGGGCAGAGGGCAGGCAGGAACAGCACAGGAGCCCCAGCAGTTGCTGTCCCTTGGCTCACTCTGTGCC
>JAWWLZ010000038.1:6851741-6877801 GCA_035041345.1 Poliocrania exsul
CACCATGAAACACTAACAAAGCTAAAAGAAAGGGACATAAAACACAGGTAAGATTACAGAAATGACAGAGAATGACAGTTTCCTGAAGATCAAGAGCTGTGAGTGAGAAGCCAATCACCTGAATCTCAAAACTAACCCTTAACATCCAAGTGATGCTTTCCCCTTGTCCTTAGGAAAGGCACAACTGAAGGAGGTCTCAGTCACATCTATTACAGTTCTTCACCTAAAGCAGGACTTTTTTTTTTTTTTTTTAACAACAAGATAATGGGAAGTCCTGTCCAAACCTGGAGAATCCACAGCACTTTCACAGGAGGCAGGAGAGGGTCCCTGAGAAAACTGGCCAAGTGCATTGATGTGTATGCAGGCAAACCTAATGAATGTTCCCAAACTAAAACACTACACTCAAGTGGTCAGGAAACCAAAAGGCTCAAGTAATCTGAGTATTTCAGATGTGAAGGCATTCTTCAAATTTCATGTTCCACAAAACCACTGACTTGACTAATGAGGTTTTGGAAGTAGAAATTGTAAGGATGTGAAATCTGTACCTGGGTGACAGTGAAAGAGCACAGCACGTCTGTTTGACTTACATAATTATATGTATCTTCTACTTAATTGTGTAACAATGTTTCCATTAGTCTTTGTTGAAAAATAATTTAATAAGTTCTGTTTATTAATGATGACCTGAAGGGAGAAGTTCTCATGAAGAGAAGTAGTAAGATATCTACTCAGTCATGCACATGGAACAGTGTGACATTAGCACAGATTAAGACCACTGATATAAATTGCTTCAATAAAGCAAAGGGAAAATTAAAGGTGAAGTACTGTAGCAATCTCAACCAAAAAACAACTGCCAGGGACAGATATAAATAGCATCTGAACCCGCTGGTCTATGAATGTAAAAGAGATGGCCAGGAAGAACAGCTAAGGATAGAAGAAATCAATCGTTTGCAGTTGATACAGATGAGAACTTGGTAACCTTTCCTGGCAAACTGGGAATTCACACACAAAGCTGGGATAGCTTAATGAAGAAGGAAATACAAAGAATATTTTTATTCCAAGTCCCAGGACACTTCCAAACTACATGCTTCATTTGAATACACTCAGGCTACTGGGCAGTCAGAGTGCTCAGGCTATTTAAAGATACTCCAACTCATTCAAATACTTGGCTACAGTTTTCTCAATTCCCAGGACAAACAAAAGCAGCTAAAATGTGCACTATTAGCTTCCAAAAGTATGTGTACCCACATTTGCATAAAGGTTATGGAAATACCAATAATCTTATGTTAATTGAAGCATGGTAAATGTATATGTTTATTAACAGAGTTTGTTTCCTGGTTCTTTCAGTGCACAAGTTTCAGGATCGCAAAATCATAACAGTTTCTTGGGTTTAGTCTGGTCTTCAAACACTGAAAGAGTTCAGCCTCTGCTTTTAAAAGGATTAAAGCATGAAGGCAGCAGGAATTTGGTTCTCCAGGCACTTCTGAAGCAAAATTATTTACTTTGTCACACTGTTTCCTTTTTTATGGTGACTGCTCTCATCTTTTTGATGTATTACTGTAGCTCTTCTGATACAGAACTACTGTAAAAAAGATGAAACAATTATTTAGACCCACATATATAAATATATATACACACACACACATATCTATCTCTCTATCTCTACACAGATAGATAGACAGATAAAAAAATTGTTATGTATTTATCTTTAAGGCCAGTTAAGGGTGATGACATGCAAACATCTCCCTAAAACTCTGACATATTGCTAATTTCAAGCAATTTCTTGTTGTCTTTCTAAGAAGTATTGGGGGGACATACTAGAGAAAACCTAACAAAGGAAGAGAGTTGGGATTCTGAAACAGCACAACACGCCAGTACTTAAATTAGAAAGAAAAGACAAAAAACCCCAAAAAACCAACAAAAAACATACTCAAAAAAAGAGAGGGTTGGAAATTTTAAAAAGCTGGGTGGGATAAACTCTGTAGACTTGTATCTACTAGAAATTTGGCAATTACAGCAGCCTGGTTAATCAATTTTAGTGCCAGCCTGACCCTGCAGTCCCAAATACTGCATTTTGTTACTCATGGAGGCACAAACAGGAGCCCCACGAGGCGATGAAGGCCAGATTAGCCAGGGCAGCACTGAGGGGCAGAGCACACCCCGGAAAAGCCTGGCAGGGAATGGGCTGACAGCAAAGAAATGGTGGGTGGGAAGAACCCAGCAGCACTGGCAGGGAAGGTGCTCAGGAGAGCCCCATCTCCCTGCAAACAGCACAGCAGTGCCAAGTGTGAGCTGGCACTGGCAGCCTGTGCCAAATGCACTTGGAGCTGCCCCCAGAGCACTGCCAGGAGCACCTGAATCCCTGTACTGATCCCTCTCCATGGGTGTGTTTCATGTGGCTGCTGTGGGAACCTGCCTGGACAAATATTTGAGTGTATCAAGTATCAACAGGCTAATTAATATTAATTATTATTTTTTATACATGATTTAGTGATGCAGAGAACTTTATTTGTAGCTAAGAAGAGGAAAAAAACAACACACCAGCATAGAAACAAGGGAAATAAGGTGAACAGTGAAGAAAGTACACACTGAGCCCATCCTACAGTGCTGCTGCTGGTCAGGAAACGGAACAGGTAATTATTGGGAGAGAAATAAACAGGTAAACAGCCCACATACATTTGCTCCATGCTACAGTTCCTGCTATTCCTGCTGATAGCAGGATTAATACACATTACTGGTTAGAACAGGAAGTGTGGAACTGCATTGCTTTTAAAATGTATGTATTTAGCAGCACAGATTTGATGTACCTGTTGAATCAGTTTCTCAGGACCACATAACCTTGCCCACAAAAAAGATAAATGGGAACATGTGAGGTCAGAGGAAGTGACAGTGGCACAGCACCTGGAGGTAGGGGGACCCCACGCCACACTCTGCATCTCTGCTCCTGAAGGTGACAGAGCTCATGCCTTGCAGAACCTTCCTGAGGAGCTCCCTGTGGTTCAGCTCACAGGGATGGAGGAGCAGGCAGAGAGGGAGGGAGACAAATGGGAAACCACCGAGCAGTACAAGCTGGCAGATGTCCTTTAGTCCTGCCAGCCTGGACAGTGTGCTCAGAACAAGCATCCAATGTGATCCAACTGACCAACAGGCCCGACTGCCAGAAATACAGAACAATAACTCCATCACACAAGTCTTATTTGCATCTTCAATACTTACAATCTGCAGATTTAAGAGACACACCATGGCTGCACAGCTGTTCTTTCCATGGGCACGTGTGCCTTAGAACAGGAGCAGCCAGGGAAGGGCAGTCCCTGCATTGCTGCCCTGGAGCTGCTCCAGCCCAGCACCTTCATATCCCAGGCTGTGCCACACCAGGAGTGTCCACAGGCTGCTCTTCTCCCCTCTCATTTTATCATTCCCCTGCAATGATTCAGTGATGTCTCTCCTTTCTGTGGCACCAAAAATGCAGCAAAGGACTGATGAGGCCAAAAGTACTGCCCTCAGAAAAACCCCTCAGCTTGACTAGATCTATGTAAGAAAATATTTTTCATACAAGTACCTTGGAAACTAGCACAATATTTTGATTTTTTTAATCACAACAGTGTCACAGGCATTAGGTGTTTCTCAGATCTCAAAACACACAGAAATGAAATGGATCCCATGAATACAGGATCAGATATAATGACATTGGATCAGACTTGTAAAATGGCACCAAAAATATACTTGTCTGAGAATTGCCAGAATAATTGTAATGAATTAATAAATAATATTTTACTTGATGTCAAAAAAATTTCATCACCCTGAGCAGTCTGAAACAAAAAATGTGCAAAGCTTCTATATATTAAGCTGCTCACATAATGCTAATAAATCTCTATGATAAAGGAAAATAAGCTATTATTCCCTCCAGGCCTCATCTAAATCCTATTGTTTTGGTTCCTTAGAAAGGGACTTTTCTGTGTGTCCAGAGGCCATCCAGACACTAAAAGAGAGCACAGAAACAAATATGCTCTCCACTGAAACCCTGCTATTAACCCACTTTGATTAATAGTAGAAGAGTTTTAATAACATAAAAGGAATTTTATGTTATCAAATAAAATCTTTTCATCCACAAAAATGCCCATAAATTTTGAAAATTTTGGTAAAGCTATAGCATATATATTCTTAGAGTGAATATATGCATAAGCTTATTATTACAAACCCTGACAGGCTCTCTCACTGTGAACCAAGCACAGCTCCACACGAAGGCAACAGGAAATTACACTGTGGAAGAACGACGTAATTTCACTCTGGATGTTAATTAAAAGAAATCACTAAACCCATGGAAGTTTAAATCAATAAGAGAATACAAGTCCACATTTAGGTGTGATCAAAACCTCAAGTTAAGGCCACAATAAATCTGAACATTTCTCTGCTGTGTTCACTGGGGCTGAGAGCTACAAACTGCAGCACCTTTGCTGGTGAAAGGCACAGCCCAACATTCTTTCCATGAAAAGTTCTTTGGGAATCTGACTGAGCTTTCAGTAGGTCTCAGATTTACAGTTTGGAAGGGCAAATTTTAATTGTATTTGTGTCAATCATAAACCCATCCAACTGTCATGGAAAACACACAATCATGAAGAGTCAAATGATTAACTTGGCTGCTGGAACAAAAGTTTTATTGCTGCAATTGACTGAAACTCTCTGGTTTGCATATATAAAGCTGAATGGAATTACAGTAATGGCCAGGCTGCTGGACAAAGTGCTCTGCCAAGACTTGAAATGGATTTGGTACTTAAATTTTTTGTAGAAAGCATGCATTATTCTGATTGTATTTAGGCCAGCAGGATGTTATAGGGTATATTGCAATTGTGTAAGACTCTCATGGTTTTGTCCACCTTCAAACATGACTAATTAGGTTGAGCCAATGAAGAATTTAAGGCATAAACAAGGTATATCATACTTCATACACTGCTTTGGTGAGTAAATAATCTGATTCTCATAACAGCAATTAACGTGCTATCCCCTATGTCTGACAGCTGATTTCCAAAGTACTCACAATAGTTATGTTGCAATGGCTTTTCCAAATCAAAAAACTCCTTACTGGCCACTGCCTGGTGATCCATAATTCTGCTTTCTCACACCAGACTCCTGTTGCCTGGGGGGAGGGCAGTGCTGCTCCACTGCTTGGCAGACTGGGAGAGAAACAACCAGAAACTCTGGGTTCAGGTTTTCAGTACTGAGCTCTTCAGGTACCTAAATCCTGACTGACTGTTGAGCAGTTGGGACTAACTCACCTAAAGTAAAAGCAGAAAACATAGACAGCCCATAATCTTCCTTATAGGTCTTCCCAGATCTTCCTATTTTCTCTTCTCTTTCTTCTGGGCCTTCCAGATCTTAAATTACTGCCCTGAACTCCAGCCATTCTTCTTCCTCTTACAAATCTAGATGTTCCGTCTCCTGCCTTTTTCATTCATGCCTTGACTGGGTTATCTGTTCTTTCATGAATACTGTGAACAATTTACAGAAGGAGCAGGTACTTTGAGAAGCTGATGAGCACAGACCAGTCAGCAACTGACACTAAACATTCCAGGTTCCTTATTTACACACACTCACCACCAGCACACACAAAGCAGGTGTGTTCTTGCTGCACATGGACTACATGGAGTTTTCTGCTGCAATACCACACTGACCTTCAAATCCCAAACAGTTGTTTTAGCCCCTGGAAGAGATTTGTACAAGCAGTGCTCTGCTATCCAAACCTCACCCTTTTAATGGGCTGCAGTCACTGATGTTTTTCAAAGCAATTCAAAGCATAAATATCAGGAGAATGTTTGGTCCTTAATATTTGTGATGAAATAATCATGCAAAAGGAAATTATCTAGACTCACTCTGACTGCGAGCCCAGTTTCAGGAGCTGGCTGTTGTAGTAAGTATATTTAATTAAATACACTAATTTATATGCATTTGTAACCTGGAGACAATGGAGACACCACAAGCACCAAACTCCAGCATTTCTTTTTACATCTTCATTTCTCAGCTGCACCCAAAGTCCACACATGTGAAACACTAAGAGGAGGAATTTGAAGAATGTGCAGTAACATCTATACATGTCTAAAGGGTGACATCCACCCTCTCCCCAAAATGTTAAGGAAAAGAGAAAGAAAACTGTTTTATAGGGAAGGTTTTACACAGGGTAGGGGCAAACAGCATCTCCAGATTCCAACTTTAATGAACTGAAAGCATGAATTATATACCAGCCCCTTTTAATCACTTTTTGAAATCAGTCACCAGAAAGGAAACAACCAAGTGATCTGACATCTTTCAACACTCCAAACTAAGAAGTTGGAAAGTTAATTAACTGAATTATTTGTCACTGTCCTCTTCATAACCTGCACAGGCTTCTCTCAGCAAAGTCAACTCTGAACTTTCAAATCCCTAAGAAAACTCAGAACTCTGTCTGATGTCAAAAAACCCAGTAAGTTGAATATTCAAAAAGCAGAAGAAATTTTTATAACTCCATTCATCAGTAACAATGAAATACCACCATTATGATCATAATGCAAATATTTTATGCTTAGAGAGCTTTTCAACTTGAGACTTCAATGTATTTTCCAAGGGAAGTAAAGTTATCACCAGTAATTGCTCCTGGAGACACATCATGATGTATCCAAGGCAAAATGCACAGCAAAGCCTGGGATTTAAAGGAAGTTTTTACTTTCATATCCCTATTCCCGTTCTTTGATCAACATGCTGACTCCTAAGAATGGGGCAGCTCAAAAGGGAACCTAAAAAATTCCATTAAAATCCACAGATAGCAGCACACATTTCCACATGCATTGATGATTTCCTGTACACACCAACTGAGTGTTCCAACACCTTTGAAGTTCAGAGTCTCTGTGAAAGTTCATTAACATTAGTCCTCATTAACTGCAGTTTGGCTGTGTGTGAGTGCCAGGAGGATGCCCAGGCACTGCCTGGCACTGCAGCTGGAGATGGAACTTGTGGTGTAACTATGGCAGATAAACAGCCAGGCCAGCAAACACCCATGGCTGTGCTTAAATTACAGCAGGGCTGCTGAAATCAGATGGTATTTTAGAAGGGGAACAGATTTTTTTTTTCTTTCAGTTTCTACACATCTTTAAACTTGGCTATTTCACTTCACTGTGTGTAACATTCTTTTTCATTTGTAGAAACTCTAATGATTTTTTCATATTACAGAAATTAAAAAGATCACATCAGAGCATTCGCTGTAAAATTAGACACCCTTAATTGGCTATAAAAGAATTAGACTGAAGAAACTCTCCAGGCTAAATCCGAAGACCCAGGAATAGAAGAAAAGGATGAAGATCTTGTTTATTGAAACAATTTAACAGAGCAGAATATAACTACATCAAACACTTTATCCAGGTTGGGTTGGGATGAGGGGCTGTGTGTTCCTTCAGGGTTTTTTGGTCTGGGGTTTGTAAACAGTGGCAGAGCAGATTCATTCCCATCTCAGACACACTGAGGCAACAACAGAGCACAGGGATGAACACCAGGCTGGTGTGTTGCTCCCAGTCAGGGCAGCCACTCATTTCCCCTCTGCTGAAGGGCCACCAGTCCTTCATGTCAGACACCTGATTTGCAGGGTCTCAATACAAATGCCCCCCTGTGTGTGTGTCCAGGACACGCCAACGCTCTGATCGGGAGAGCAGCAGTGATGAACCACCACCCACCATCAGCAAGGCAGTTGTTACCAAAAGTACAATCAGATACAATCACTCCCTCACTTTCAAAAGTGGAACACTGGAGCAGAATAAAAGCAACCAAAACTGTCGGGCTGAAACTGTGGGACTCTCAAATCACAATTAAACAGAAATAATTTAACTAATTTTAGGGGGTATAGGAATGCTTTTTCAAGATTTAGAGAAAAATACCCCAAGTGAGTATCTGTTCATGTTGTTTCAATCTCATTAAAGAATTAGCAATTAAATTAAATTAGGTAAACCGGGTACAGTGTTCATCTTGAATCCTATCTAGTACCCAGTCATAGCCCTGAAATTTGATTCCCCTGCCATAGCTCCAAGTTCTTACATTTACTATAAAACTGTGTAACCTTCACATTATTCCTTCTCTATGTTAAACTGCTCTTCTGAGTCCAATTGAGAAAGAAATCAGATCATTAAAAAAATCCTCTTTATCCAGAAACATATGAGCAAAGATAAAAATGTCTCCAAGTGCTGTGTTTTCATTTCAGTTTATTATATCCATTTATTCAGAATCACTCACCATCAGAAGCCCTTGGACTTAAATTTCTCCCCACTTTATTAACACACAAACTACCCACAACAACAGGTACTAGTGAAGATTCTCATTACACAGACAACTATTTCCCTTTGTATTTCACATTCATAAATAAATGTATAGGCTGTGTCAAAAGTTCCTTTGAAGAGCAAAGCCATGCCAGTTAACATGTTCTATTAAATAATGAGCTAAGAAGGGCTGCAGAACCATAACCTGTGCTCACTCCTTTAGTCCCACTGGATCTGGGCAATGTGGCCTCAGTGATACACAAACCACAGCCTGGGGGGGTGAAATTTCACGCTACAGCATCTAAAAATATCCAGAAGCTGGAACAAATTCAACATCAGCACAAGGCTGCTGAAGTGTAAGGCTGGCCTGAAGTATTTCAGCTATTCCAGCACTGTGGCCTCCCCCACTCCAGAGGGGCCAAGGGCTGGTGCCAGGGCAGACCAGGGACCACCTTCCAGGGGGATCTCTAGGGTGGTGTTCCACACAGGAGGGATGGGGCTGCCAGCCTGGGCATGGATGCCAAG
This sequence comes from Poliocrania exsul, assembly GCA_035041345.1. Taxonomy (NCBI): domain Eukaryota; kingdom Metazoa; phylum Chordata; class Aves; order Passeriformes; family Thamnophilidae; genus Poliocrania; species Poliocrania exsul. The sequence goes on from JAWWLZ010000038.1 coordinate 6,860,534, forward strand.
GCTCTGCTCCAGCAGGATGGTCACGGAGCAGCCCAAAGCCCACAGAGCTGCAAGGGGGGAGTTTTTAACTCCCTGCAACACGGGCCACTGCAGTGCTTGGACTGCAAATAGACAATCTCTCAGTGAAAATCTCTTTTGCAAGGAAAGGCAGGGAATTCTACAATCCACAATGGACTGCAAATTAAAAATGTGTGGGATGCTTCTGAACACTTGAGTATGGAAGGCATTCATTCTCTATATATTGCCTTTACTGCATTATACTGGTTTGCTCATGGAGAAACAGGCAAAGTGACTTCAGATTTATCCTTCCACCAGTGTTGAGCCCAGAGCTCCCTTTTTTTTATACTTCATCCTCTCATTATTGTGTCATAAACTCTAATGACGACCTGAGAAGCACAGAGTTTTCCCAGAGAAACTGGATGCACATTTTGGAATATTCAGTATTTTTAGTAAGCTACACAGGCTGAGCCATATGCTCCTACATTTTATTGTCATGTAATCTAAAACTGCTTTGTATTTACTTTTTACAAGCTAAGACAGTCCTAGCCTTTGTAGTATTTTGCACTTCTGATGGGTCTCCTAAAGCTGTCTGGTTTGCCTGCAATCAACTTCTGATAATTTGTTCTGGATGGTCTCCAGGACAAGAAGGAAATTGGTGCACTGCAATCTCAGACATCACCTGGGACTTGCAAAGACAATAGAAACAAAGTTCTAAAGATCTCCCTGCCTGCCACACACTTTCCCAGCCAGGACTAACCTGAGGCACCCCCTGGAGCACAGCTCGACACGGAACGAGTCCTTCTGCTTCTGCAGATACAGAAGAACCAAGTTTAACTAAGCAGGCACAGAGAGATTAAGTTTGGATGTCAACTCCTAGCCTTTCTGGCAACTTCAAAATATGAAACAGTGGGTTATAAATCCCTTCCTTTAAGACCTAAATGCAGCACTGGTCCAGGACTAGGCACTAGGGAAGCTAAAAAAATAAAATACCAACCAAAACAAACACCTCCAAAAATTTCACTTCACTCATTTTGAGGCATTCAACAACTTCAAGTCTTCATATCTATTTTAAAAAACAAAATGACTGAAGGGAACAAAAAAATTCACATTATGTTTTCTGTCTGCTAATCACCTGTTTTTTCAACACATGATACAGACGTGCATCTTCAGCAGTGTTGGACATACAGTGGTCCAAGCAAGTACAGGTTTGAAAACCATGAACCTCTGTTCCTCTTTGCTTGTCATTTAAAAGTTTGCTTGCTGCTTATTCAGACTCTCTAAAACTGGGATATTGAGAAATTTCATGCAACAGCCCCTTGCAAAATCTTGTCTGAGAGACAGTATTTGAAGATAAAAAAATCCCGAAATATTATTTAATCACTAGAATTGTTTAGTAGTGAATTTCTGCTGCTACAGAAAGAGGCAGCAAATGCTTTAAAAGCAGAGTTTCACTTGCTTGGATTGTTTACTAGAGACATTTAACTGACACACCAGCAAGTTATTTTGCTGATCTCCCTGCCTGTATTCTGGCTCTGCTCACAGATGAGTCAATGATGTTCAAATCTTGTTACCTGCCTCTGTGGCTTCAAAACATCTGACTGTGCAAATTATTATTTTATCCCTTTCCATTTGGCAGGCTGGCTGTGTTATGCCCAGTACTGTCATAAGAAGGTATTATCTCCTCTTTTAGCAATTCAATACACCTTATAATTAAGAATTATTTATTAATACTCCTGTATCTGCCAAGCCATTAACCCAACACAACAAATGAGATTAGATCTCCCTCAGACCCTGCTCGGATAAAGTAGGATCAAGATTGAAAACTCTTGCAGCTGAACTTAGGGCATTTTTTTATGGTGGTCACTTGACATTTTTGGGGCAAACTGCCTTGAGGAATGTCAGCTGTAAGAGCAAATATCCCACCCAGAAAACTGGGAAAATGTCAAGGCCTCCTTTGGGATCAACTCCTGGCATTGCCCAGTGCTGTGTGGCAGGATGGAGACTCCTCCTGCTCTGGGCACCACGTGCCCTCTCCTGGCAGAGCCAGGCAACACTCTGGGGCAGCGGTGCCTGCTTGGAGAAGGCAAACTATTAACAGCAATTAACACCAATGCCTGTTACTAGAGGATTTTTATATTACTTTTCTAGTAACTACTCAGACAATGAACTGTTCTTAGTGCTGTAGAAAATACCCTGAATATGTATATACTCCAAATAACCAGGCATTTTTCAAATAGGTCTGGCCTTACAGCACATCTGGGAAAACCACAGGCCAGCTAAGAGGTTTCAATTACTCTTAGTTATAAAATGTCCATTAAAGGACCAAGGTAGAAGTGGAAGGGGAAAATAAGAACATAAAACCTTGTCTTAGTTTTAATATGTTTAGTTAATTATGGGCCTTAGTCCACAAGGTTCACATCCCCACCCTGCTGAAGAAGCAAAGTAGGATTTTCCTGTTACTTAACTCAGTATCCATTCAGCTCAGCTGAAGGACTCTGTCGAACCATTTCAGGCTACTCCTTTCTGTATAAACTTCTGCCAGCCATGAGCAGACAGAAAAGCAAAAGCAGGTTAGGACAGAAGGGATGGAGTTTAATGTTAAACAGTGCCTTGAAGTGGGTTCCACTGAGTGCCCACCAATGTGGGCAGAGCTGGTGGAATCCCCACCCTCCCTTGGGAAACAACTGCAGGAGTGGCAGCAAAACTTGTATGATGCTTTTTAACCCTGTAAGTAAAGCAGGTTTAGAATAACTGCCTTGAAACCTTTTATGGGACTCTATTTATGCAATTTAATTGGTCTCAGTAGTTTTCATGCTACTTCTACTTCCTTAAGTATTCAGGCAAACAATTTTTCCATTAGCAAATGACATAATGATGCACGAATCTTATGGCTCACATACCTCATCAAGTCCAGACTAGCTTGAATTCTGAATATTCAAAATAGACTGTGATTATGATGCAGAAATAGATGCTAAGAAATGAAAAATTGATACAGGTAAATAAGTACTACCTGATATTAAATAAGTATCACTGCTAAAAAACATTTAGGGCAAAGAGATCAAACTGGCTTGTGAAACACTGGACTTTGAGACAATATTATGAAAACACCTCCTAAAAGAAACACAGGAATAAAGTGCTCAAAGGGCAGATGCTTTCTGGCTCCTTTTGATCATACTGCAGGATGAAACACTTCTAAGTGCTGAAATCAGTGCAAGTCCATTCTAATCTGACCATGAAGTATCACAAACACCCAGAACTGAGGCTTTGACTGGAGTCAGGAACTAAGACATCAACAGAACCTGTGGCAGGACTAACAAGGAAGGAGTGGCTTTGAGGTTTCTCAGATTTCTCTGAAGATTAAAGCAGAGACTTTAGCAGAGGTACAAGCAAGGATTTTTAAAGATCTCTGCAACTGAAAGCACACAGGAAATGGGCAAAACATGAAACACATTGCAAGTATAAAGGAAGAAAATATCTATTTCTCTATTGGTTGAACTGCTTTGCAGCATTTTAACACTCCGCTTTCTTCCTTAAGGTGCAGGAATTGTAAAGAGGAGGCTCTTTAGTAGATTTTACACCCCCTCAAGCACACCACAGTCCCTCTTTTTTCCCTTCCCCTCCACCCCTTCTGCATCTTCCCAAGGACACTGTCCCTGTTTGCACATTTCCCCATATGGAATTACAACAAGTAAACAAAAATGGGAAATAAATCCCCTCATGCAGAGGGACACAAGAACTGGTTCCTGGGGGATGTGGGAACACTGTGCACTCAGCTCAGAGTGGAAACACAGGAAGGTTTCACTGAGAGCACCTGAAGGGTCACTGCTTTTTCCAGCCAGCACAGTTCTTGTTCTCTGTCCCGTTTTCCCTCCTGTTGATTTCCACAGAGCAGCAGAACTAACTCAGTAACCTTCTGGTTAGAGAGGATTTCTTGTTCCAGACTGTTTGGTACTACCCATGCATTTTCCCAAATCACTGGAGGATTACAATCCTTTCCCCACCTTATTTTCCCCAAGGAAAAATGTAAATGACAAAATGTTTCTTGCCTCATCTGTTCCCCATTGGTGCAGAGCTCTATGGCTAAAATGCTCATCGGAGCCCAAAGCTTGGGCATGACTAAAGTTTAAACAAGCTAAGCATCAATTGGTTTGATTTATAGACCCAGGAGACCAAGCCAATCACAAAAGAGCACAGTAAAATTAATTTGCTATTCAGAGCTGTCTATAAAACATGCAGACTCATATGAAAAATACAAAAAATTAGTAACAAGATTGTATAATTGCTTCTGTTGGACAAAATGGCTTAAAATTCCAGCTTCAAAATTGTCATGTATCCAGAACATCCCTTGCTCCACTGAGGTAAGGCAAAATCTGGGAATTTTGCCCCCATTCCAAGCCATGCCACAGGCTTGGCTGAGCAGTGAATATACAGCATTTCAGGCTGCACCAGCCTGACAGCATCTCTGTGACTGGACTGTCTCTGGCATCTGTTTGGGAGGCACAGCATAAGGCAAGTTCATCAGTTCAAACCTCACTTATAAATAGATGGTGCAGATGCACTTCAGAGCAGATATTGCAGGCTTTATTTTCCATTTGAGAACTTTGCATCTTTTAGGTAATGCACATACATAAATACAGAACATTAAGCTAACAGCTTAAGAGATGCAATCGGGGATATTTTGAGCTCCACGAGAATGTGCAGTTTTATGACAGCATCAAAATGGTTGTTGGATTCAGCTGCAGGTTAACACACAGTGCCCCATTTTCATTTCTGTGATGGCTGGATGTTCAGTTCATGTGGCACATGAAGGGAAATAGCCAAGAGTGAGTACCCCCTGTCACCCAACACGCTGGCATCGTGCCCATCAGGGCAGCCTCTGGGAAGGGGCTGTGCCCCCCGTGCCACAGGTACCCATCCACTTCCTGCCACACACACAGCCCTGCAGCACAAACTCACTCCCACAACTAAATTATCTCATGAATTCCAGTCATTCAATATTGTAATTGCACTTCTGTGGCTGAGATTCTGGCAACAGGGAACGAAGCAAGCAGGAAGTGAAGGCTAATTGTGAAAGGCAAAACTCCCTTTTATGCTGAAATAATTTTGTTATGAATAAAGGACCTAGAAAGGAAGGACAAGTATTGATGAGTCAGTGACAGAATAAAAACTTTATCATTTGCTGAGGTCATTTAGCCTGTCAGTACTTAAAGATTCGAAAGCTTCTAATTCAGTTCTTTACAAAAGAAGCTCCCTGCTGTTATAACAGCTTCACAACGAATTTTCAGCATTTAAATTCAAATCAAAATCAGTGCTGTAGCTTAATACTTCTCTATCAGGTATTAAGTCAAACACAAAGCCCATATTCTGGACAGAAAGCATCACCAGCTATTTACAGTTTAGGCAATTTCTTTATATAGATAATAAATCAAAGTACATATCTCAATCCAGCAACTGAAGTCTGATCACAGAAATGTCTGAAATATTATTTATGTACTCAGCGGACTTCTGCTTGAAACAGCATCTGCATCAATCCAAATCAAGCATCCAGTTTATAAGTATGACTTTAGGTCCCTTTTGCTTCTGTTTTAGTAGGTGCAATGAGAACAATGGTCACAATGATACTTAAAAAGAAAAAGAGTACAGCTGAGTTTCTGTACTGACACCAAACGCAATCAATCTGCTACCACCTGACACCCAGTAAGTTCAGAGGATCCATAAAAAGTATTACTATGTGTATGTGTTAGAAACATCCATATTCTTGGCTCCTTTACTCTCCCATAAAACAGGAGAGTGAAATTGCTCTCCTGAGATCCATAAACAGATTTTGATTTCATCCAGGAAAACCTCCATCTTTCTCTTTGCAACAGAAAGTTCTCGCACCTCAACCTGTTCTTCTTTGCATCCTCAACAAACCACTGTGATTCATGGCTGTGTGGATAGAGCAGCAAGTTTACATCACTAGACACAAAAAAAACCCCAAGGCTGCAGCAAATAAGATTTTCTGAGAGCTATTTAAAGCTTGTAAGACAAAAGAAATTAAGATGCTTTTATATTAAGCAAATGTAGCTTTTCCTTCTCTCTTATGGGTTCTATAAATGACACTTTATTTCACTCCATCTATCCTACCCTTATGTATAATGGCAGTTTCATAAGCCCCGACTCAAAGAGAAAAACTTCTGCTGGCCAAAGAAATCAGCCCTGCCTGTGCCCTGGGAGCTTTGCCAAGGAAAAACAAGCTCCATGGTAAAGGTCATTAGGAATAAGAGAGATTCTTTACACTGTGCTGAGTACAGAGATTAATCCACTTCTTTTGGCATAAAGGGTGCAGGTGGGGGATGAGCAGACATCAGTACCAGACTGCCACTCCTGCTTTTTAAAGTATGTTCAGGGAACCATCCATTTTGACCTCCTTTACTTTTGGGTTTGATGTCATGTGCTACAAACCCCAGCATTATGCTTACTAGGACAAATCCATTGTCCTGGGCTGGAAATGCTCTCTAACAGTGATGCTGGCAGGGAGGGCAGTCAGTCAGTTGGCTGCTGTTATCATCAATCAGGCATGAAGGCTCTGCTACTCTGCAGCCTGAATTCTTTATCTAACTGATTAGTCATACAGGCCAACTGTATTACAGCATTGCTGCCCAACTCCCAGTACTGAACTGCTCCATTTGGAGTATTAAAAACGCAGCTGATGAGCCCAGTGTGGCATGAAACAAGCTCTGGAGAGCAGAGGGAGGACCAGCAGCACAGGGCACAGGAGGAGATGCAATGCCCTTATCCCCACAGATCTTTAGGCCAAAAGGAAGAGAGTGAAAGATTGAAAGTCAATTCAAAAGCAAGCAAAGCACAGGAGGTCAGCAAGACAAGCACCAGAAAGCCAGTTTAGTGTTCAGAGTGATTAAACAGGCAAAGAAATGAAGCATAGCAAGGAAACAATATTACTGGCAGAATTAGCATTCCTTTTCCTCTTTGTTAGAGAACTCAGAAAGGCTGATACTCTTTAGAAGAGTATCAGTAACATAATTAAGTTGAATTTGCTTTTTACTATGCTTAGAGAGGTTTTCTATTTCAACAGCCCTCATAGGAAAAAGAAACAGACCCCTTAAGAAACATTCCCTTGTTATTTTCTCTTTCACATTCTGTACTGCTCCCCATAGAGACCTTATGTCAAAGGTGGCCTCTCTTGACTTCATAGGAAAGTTACTACTCAGCTATTTCTCCCATCCAAGAAAAAGAAAAACACCTTGCTCAAGAATCCTGTCTCTGGATTGTAACCTATTTCCCTTTTCTCACACGCCCCTACACGTGCCCAGTAAAGCATTAATTCAGGCACTTGACAAGAAGTTAACATATCTTAGCCCCAAATCACCTTTCTTTTTGGTTCCTTGTCCTACACAAACACACTTGATATGCTCAAGCAGTTTCTCCAGCATTTTTCTTTTTCCACTCAAAGTCACACTTGCTTACAGAAACCTTTGCACATAAACCAATTCAATTGTATCGCAGCCAACAACTTAATGTAAAAGGATGAGCATTTAGCATAATGATGTCCCCACTGTACAGCAGACAGGCACTAAAAGATGCTTTAACCATAAATGTCTGCCTTTGGATAAATGTCTTTCATCTTACACTCTTGCCAAGCAAAATTTTTTGATTTAGAATTACATCCATCTTGTCTTAAAAGCAGAGTTACCAATCCAGAGATGTTTTTGTTTTCTGTTTTTTGCACCATCCTCCTGTTTTGGAGCTCTGGAAGTCCCTGTCTCTACTCCATGAACAGCTGTACCCAAAGTGACTCTCACACAGCTTTTGTCTCCAGTACAACATCTACAGGGCCAGATATTACACTGCACACCAAGTGCCTCTTCTGCTGTTTAAAATATTCCACTCTCACCATACCTGCTGGTTTCAATATTCAGAAGTTAAAGCACTGCTGAGCAGGCACCCAGTGGGAATTCAGAGCAGAATGTAAAGAGGAATTACTTGGAAAAAAATAATCCTGCACTGATGGAGTCCTGCAGTCAGAAAAAGTTCCAGTTGCAAAGACCTCTCCCACCAAAGGCTGAGGATGTGAGAGAAACAATAAAGAACACAGAGGGGCCTGCCCTGCCATCCTGGTCAGAGAAAGCTCCAAAACACACATTCCCAGAGCTGCCTGGGGCATGTGCCACACAAACAACAACTAATCTAAGTACAACCACAATGCAAGGCACAACAAGCATGTTGTGTACATGGATATCCTCCAGCAGATTGCTCTGCTGATTTCTATCAGACACTGATACAGACAAAACCAACTGCAAAACAGAAATAGGAATATTTTGTGCTTTATACTCTTTGTAACAGGAGCTGACTTTTTTTGAATTTAATATGCATCCACAGAGACCTTACTACAGCTAGATTTTTCTCCAGTGAGTTTCTTGGGAAAGAACTGACTTAATTTTCCTCATTTGTTTTGTGCCAAGCACAGGATGGTCCTGGTCCCAACTGGGGCCTGCAGGCACTGTCACAACAGTCACCAAACAAGCAAGTTGATGTGCTTAATGCAAAATCCCCCAGTTTTAGCAGGCAGCTTGAAAGATGTGAGGATAAAGCACCACAACAGTGGTAAACATGCCTTGATTGTACTTTTAAAATAAAGCTGCTTGCTCCTGTTTTTTTACTGCTTACTCCTCCATTCTCTCCCTTGCTTTTGCTCCCACCTCTACCTGGGGAGATAGTTTACATTTATTATTTGTTCTAAGAGGTGTTTAGCTTTCCCCAGGAACAGCAATAAATAAGAACTATGTACAGTGGGGCAGAGGGTTAAAGTGACACTTTTTTTTTTTTTGCTAGCACTGCTGAATAAAAAGGCTGAAACATTTATTTTTCAGCCAGTAATGACAGGATAAGCGTCAGACATAACCCAAAAAAGTTCTACTAGAGCACTCCACAGCTTAAATGTTAAATTTATTCATATTTGATTCCACCCTCAGAAAGCCAGTTCTCTTCTGTCTTTTATTGTTTATATTAGATAGAGTGAGTCATGGAAATAAAGTGACATGAAACCACATTTAGGCTAAAGAAATCATCCCACATCTTTTGAGATTCCCTTTCCCGTTATTTCCGTGCCAGGGCTCCTGCTGAGCCTGAGATTGATTACCCAGGCCAGGCCCAAGCATTTCTTCCTGACTCCACTCATTTAGCTGCTCACACTCTCATCTTGGTGTGCCAGTTTAGAGCAAACAGCTGCATTATCCAGCAATTCCAGAATGGGAAGGAGCATCCCCAGCCCTGGCTGTGTCACATGTGCCCATAAACACAAAAGGACAGTAACACTAAGCAAAGATAATGATCTAAAAGTCCCCTGAGCTGCCTTGTCTGTGTTTGCATGAGCTCTGCTACCCCAAAGAGACGTTTCTCTCTGCACACAAAGGGTCAAGGGCAACCAAATGCTGCCTCCTCAAGCACCTCTGACACTAAGAATGCAGAGCAGCACATCTTCCTAAACCTCAACTGGTGTGTTTAAGGTATTAGGTCAGCCACAGACTGTCAAAAAGAACACACCCTGTAAAAGGGAGCACATCTATAACTCCCTGCCTGGTCAATCTGCAATGATAAGAATCCCAATTTACACCCACAGAACTATCCTACCAACTATTCCTGCTGTGTTTCAAGACTAAACACATTTAAGTCAGCTCTGTATGTCAGTCACAGTGAGTGTGAGGGCCCACTATGTGCAGGTGGGTTGTTTTGGGTTTTTTCCCACTGTTTAGCTCCAGCTAAAAGGGTTACAGTTTATGGTTTATGACAAGTCAAATCTAAAACGTTTCAAACCACTCACATATGCCCAGCCTTACAAGGATGTCATAAAAGGTTTAAAAGACACTGCTTTGAGAGGGGTTAGGACAAATGACTTCCAAAAGTGCCTTCCAATATATATTATTCAGAGATTCCAAGACAACACACACTCTGGTGGCCAAAGCCTTCAAAAAGCACCCACACCTTTTGGCATTATCCCTCTGAATTTTCAAGAGGTCAAATGCTGACAGAAATTGGGCATTAGCAATTCCTTTGAAATCAATGGAAATTATAACCCCTCACCCCTTCAGTAGGTTTTGGCTTAGAGATTTTAATGTGACTGAAGACAGACTTTGGTGTAAAAACTCTGGTGTAACTTTTTATGCCACCCCAGCATACATTCACACACAGTCTCCATCACCTGGTCAGAATTGCTTTTGCACCCTGTTGATCTGCCTCACAAACACCTCCTTTTACAGCCACCCAGCAGACTCACAACACAGGAACAGGACAAGCACCCCCAGAGGATGACACCACATTCTTACCCACCTACAGAGCCAAGAGTTATTAATCACAGGATAATCTCAAAGCCATATACACCTTCATGGAAAAGAGCCAGTACACCCTACTAATTGCAGTTTTATCAGGAGGCTGGGAACACTTGCACTCAGAACTAGCACAAATACTGATCTCTTTAAACGTAAAAGACTGAAAGAGCTCCCTCTGCTTTTCAATATACAGCATCTGCTGCTGTGAATCTTTATTTTAAAGCCAGATATGTAAAGGCAAAATGAGATTAACAAGCAGTTCCAGCATTGTTAACTCCATGCCCAGGTTGCATAAAGTCTGAGCTGATCATTTCAAATTAACTTACCTTACTGCAAAAGAATGGTATGTGGCAGTAACATCTCAAGCAGGAGCCCTTCCTGCACCTGGTAACTGATATGCCAATATGGAATTAAATGAAATCTACTTGCAAGTCTCAAAGAATAGCATGTATTTTCAAAGTACTGTTACAATCACAGTGCTCAGATAACACATTCTAGTTCAGTTTCCACCTCCATGCCTTCAGCACATTTGGGTATGGAAATTCCATCCAGAGGGAAAGCTGCTCCTCGCTGGCCAGGGCACAAACCCCCACAGTCACTGCTGCCCTTGGCTGCAGGGGATGGAGAGCAAAACCAACACAGAGATGGCAGATATTACTATTCAAATCAATTCCAGCATTAATAGAGGCAACAAAGGATCTGCTCTCTGCACTCAGTAGGACCTACATCACTGAGACCAAGAGGATGTTGCCAACTCCTCAGCCAAATGGCTCCCGTGAGGGACATTTCTGCTTGGGAAACTGGGCAGGAGAATGCAGGGAGAGAGTCCCTGGCACTCACTTGGGTGGTTTATTTGCTCCAAACAGGACTTCATGGGGCAAGTGTGGGCAAGCCTGCGTTTTAGCAGGAGCTGGGAGCTGTTAACAGGGTCCCTCTCTTAGTGCTTTGAAACATTTTATTCTTTATTTATTACAGAACACCTAAAGAACAACTTCACTGATCACTGATAATTGTTCCATCTGCTATGACACAAGAAATAAAAATTGAAAATAAAGCCAAGAGATCCATTTTGCTGCTGCTCTTAGTATTCCAGGCTAGACAGAAAGAATACCTTGTAGCTCCTTGCAGCTAAATTCTACTGAATTACAGAGGAACAACAGACTTTCTATCAGATGATGCCCATCTTTATCAGTGGCACTTGATACCACTTGCTTTTATGGCTTCATTTTTATTTCTGCACCTTAGTTCTCTTCCTTATAAAATGAGACCACCACCCTTAGAGGTCAAGCTCAACTGTATAAAAGTAGTTAGAAACCAAATTTACTTTGCTTTATATTCCAGCAGATTATTTTTTAAAACATGGTACTTTCTATTGTCCTGAAAGATTGAAGAGTAAACAAGCCATGAAAGGTGCTAAAGCTCCGTGTGTGAACCAGAACCCAGACAGAATTTGCTCCTGAGAGTGGTGCAAAACCAAAGTCTTCTGACCATAGTGGGAAATGGTCCTGCTCCAACATCATGTTTGATTTACTGATTTAATAATAATGCAACCAATGGACAAACAAAATGTTACTGTTTGTGTTATTTCCAGGAAAGGCAACGCAGGAAATAATTGCCAATGATCCCATTAGTCATGTTTAGTTACAGTCCCTCCACATAGAGCCCTAAACACTCTTCAGGGACAGTAAATACCCTTTTTTTTTGTCATTATGTATGAGTGAGGGGAAAATCCCATACACAAGCAAGTTCTGGGAAAAGATTCTAAAGCCTCATTTTTGAATCAATAATGATAATGCAAAAAAAACCTCAAAACCTAAATCCAGTAGAACAACACAATATGGATCTGGGAAAAATGTCAAGTGCTTTCTTTGTATTTTCAGTGCATAATTAATGCTATGCAGAACTTCCTCTGCAGCTGGGACACACTGTGACATCTCTGAAGGGGTAATCATGGGAATTGAGGTCTTTATTAAGCCTGTTTAAGAAGCATTGTAACGAAACAAGAAAATTTAAAGGTTGAAGGAATTGATCATGAATTAAACATTACTCTTAACTCCGATAAAAAATAAAAATGTTTGCTCTGGCTGTTGATTTCACCTATTGCTGCCTGGAAGGTGGAGGTTGAGCACAGATCGCTCTGGTTTTGGTTTGGCTGAGTGTTGATGCAATAGATGCTCTGACCCACACCCCATGGGTAGAACCCTTGGTTACTGAGCTCCCATTCCGTCCTCCCTCCCTTTTGGGGCACAGCTGACCCTGAGGGGATGGAGGGAGCTGTTCTAACATCACCTCACTGCACAACATCCGCAAATGTTCACTAGTTCGCAACTTTCAACCACCCTTGGAATGACTTCATGCTTTCCCACAAGCAGTTCTTCAATCCTCCCAAACACAATCACTTCCATTTCCACCTGCCTATTGCAGACCTACCCAAACAGGGCACTTGAGGCCCATGACCTCCTGACCAGCAGACAGTGCAACATGGTCCATGATGAGGAGTTTGTTGTGCCACAATACAGACACCATCACCAGCACTAACCATGTCAGTTGTTACACAGCACTTGGGCTTCAGTGTGCATTAGCTACAGGATCTTTTTCTCTGATTCTTTTCCAGTTATACAATTTCCTATTAAAATGGACATCCATAAAGTTATGTTCTCAGGTACCTGGGCTCCTCAAGCTTCAGCTGTTATAGGACAGGTGAAACAACAGCAAATTAAATGAAGCTGAAATTCCTTTTTAAACTACCCCAGAGGAAACTGAGGAAGCCCAACAGAGATTCCATGAGATCTGAATGATCAGTAGACTGAGTCAAGAAGACCAGTTCTACAACCTATATGAGAGACCAATTCATCAGGCATTTCTAAGCCAAGGCATTGCTGTCAGAGCCCTCTGAACCATTTGCCTTTAAGACTGTAGACTCATGAAACTCCTGAGAAGGAAAGGCAAGGACACCTACAGAGTCTGTCAGTGACAACAGGAGGAAGCACCCAATTAGTGTCCTGGTGCAGGGATCTAAATTACATCTAAGCCTGCAGAGCCTGATGTTGTATCATGTCGCTAATGACTTCTGGGGATAGGAAGAAGACAGGTTGGTAAAAGTCCTGAGAGGCAATGGCTGGGATGTACTGAGATGATACAAAAACACAAGACAAATTGCACCCACACCTTGCTTCAAAAGGCTGCTGCTCAGCACAAGAGTCTCTCTTTGCCCTTCTTTTCTCTCCTCAACACTTCTTAATGTCCTACAGCTTTGTAACCCCCTGGGAGCCCTGTGTTACACAGCTCCCTCTCCCCTGCCTAAGGCACATGGTATTCCCTTCACACATCCATCAAAACTGAGCCTGCAGGGAAATGCTTCTGAGGGAAAGGCAGCACTCGGCAGGTTTTTTTGGGGCTTGCAGCTGGCTGTGCAGCAAGAATATACTCTTTTCATTAAGAGAAAAATCCTGGTCCTGAGCTGACCAGGTTTTGATTTGTACCTCTGGTGTATCATTACAACTATTTCAAAGAGACATAAGAACAACTATGTTGCTTGGTATGTGAGTCCCAGAAACATCTATTGCTATGAATTTTTTGTCACATGTCAGCTTTTACTGTAATGAGGCCTTGGGTTAGACCAAGAAGGAAAAAAAGGGAAAAAAAAAAATCAGCAAGGGTCACTAAAACACTGGACTGGCCAGGTAAGTACCAGATTTCACTGGCAGCATTGTCATACCAATCAAACAGCAAACTACTACCCATTAAACCCAATCTGTAGTCAACACAACAGTCACTGTTCAGCTCACATTCAGTTCTATGAACTCACTCATTTTCACATGTGACCTTCAGAATATAAATTTGACCTGCCACACAGGTAGGACCCTGCAATCAGTAGCAGTGAATCACCAGGTATCTGAAGAGAGAACTCTGGTCAAAAGTGGAAATAAGCATCATACATTTGTAGGGATTATTTTATTCTTACTAAGCTCCCTCCATTTTTCAGTAGATCCACTTGCATTACCTCCAAGTTGTAGATGTTCAATCCAAAATAATATCACTGTGCATCCCCTACAACTCTCCAAGGATGATCCCTTTAAAGTATGAAACACTTATTGCCCAGTCACGAATTGCAACCACCAAACACCAATACCTGCAATTGCCATATACAGGAACATCTCTCCCATTACATTCCAACACTGAGGAACCAGGACAATATGAAGAATTTCAATTACATTTCTAGTTCATTGTTAGTGACAATGAAAGCAATGGCATAATATTTCAATGATCCACAAGTAGGATCTAGAACTTCTGATAATAAAGGTAGACACTGGTGTATGTGTGGTGTCAGGAGGAGTGAAGGAAGGAGTTGACCACAGGCTGAGGCCACTGATAGAAAAGCAGGGACGGACTTGTGTTTCACTCCATTCTAAGTAAGATATCTGCAGGAAATTCCAATTAAAAACTCTGAACTTTACCTTCTTCAAGTATTTTCTTGTCATAAACCCCATGTTTACATTTACCACTGAGATATTAACAAAAAACAGACTTGAAGAGCAGAGATTCATTAAGAATCCCTTGCATTCCCTCTGCACTCACAGCAGGGTTGTTTTCTGGAGAGCAGCCTCTGCCCATCCTCCAGCCACAACCACAACCTCACACTAAAACCTGGGTTCAGCTGCCTTAGCAGGATTCTGTGCCATGCTAAACATGCCTGCAAAGATTCCAGCCAGGAACTGGAGCCACCCAGCTGGCTTTGCCATAAACCAACACACACAAGTCTGAGCAGCCAGTGCTAAGCTACTGATGTTGCAGATTATGACCATGCACAAAACAAGCTACAAATAAAAGACATGTTAATTTTGACTCCCATGCTTGTTTCACTAGAACAGCAGTATCTGACTAATTTCAAGCTCTACTGGAAATGCAGGAAAATCACAAGCTGTTCTGACAAGCAGAACAAAGCAGAGGCTTGGTCCTCCAGAGAGGTTCTGAATATGCATGTTCCAAGGGACTCTACACAGAAACAAGGTGTTAAGACATGGAGAATCCTCAAAAATTCTGTCCAAAATGGCATGGAGGAAAAGTTTGAAAGTTAAAACATAATGGGAAGTAAGATAGCCTCAGTAAATCACAATGTTCTTACACTTACAAGATTATTTTTATTCCAGAGAATCCAAATATAAACAACCTGTGATCTACAACAAGCAAGAATGTAGACACCGTCTTGGTGAAGCAGCAAGCCAATACTTCAGGCAGCACTGCCTGACCCAGAGATGAAGCAAAGCCACAGGTTTCCAGTCCTGAGAGCAGCTGCACTCCATGGAAAACTGGCACCAATGGGACTGGGAAGACAAGTGAGTAACTCCTGGAAAAGCCTCCGGGTTACTGGGGGAGAAGCTCTGTGAGCTGTTTGCAGAATTCTGGTCTCTCTTTCAATTCCACACTAAGCTGAAAATCAAGCTGGGGCTTTTTATGCATTTCTGCAAAAAACAGAGAAAGATCAAATACTGGAAAGGTAAGAATTTTAACCCAGGAACTGGCTGTTTCTGATAGAGGTGCATTATATAACCATTTAGCTACTTTCTAACTACAGTATTCAGCCACTTAAAAAAGAGAGCAGGTAAGCACAATTTTTTAGCACTTAAATGAGTATATGACTGAGTGAAATAATCCTTATCTCCCTGTATGAATAAGAGTGGCAAGTTCACCCTGTACTAGAAAAGTAACTCCTCACTCTGCGAAATAACTTCATCTACATGTGAGTGAGGGATAAGGCCATGATCAGCAATCCATAGGAAATGTGAGTTCCCTCACAGCCAGTGAGCCTCCAGCAGGCTTGGAAACACATTTATCAAGCCTAATGTCACAAACAAACCCTAACACAGATAATTATGCAGTAATACTCAAAGCCAGTCAAGCCCTGCTGAGTGTCAGTGGGCACTGAACCTTAATCTTCAGCATCAAAGCACCAGCACTGCTTCAGCTGAGTTAAATGGGTAATTCTTTGAGCTGAACTAGTAGCAGTCTCTTCTTTCAGAGGCAGATCAGCCAACTGAGAAGTCCTCCAACAGGCTTCACCAGCTTGTTCCACCTCTGGTAGTTCCAACTGCAAAGAGCATCCCTGTTTGCTGCCCGGAGCTCCGGAACATCCTGCTGTTCAACAGCTTCTCTGCTTCACCCAAAGCTGCTGCACTTCAGCTGCAAACCAGAGAGTGCTCTGCATGTTTTATATACTACAGGGATTTAAAAAAAAAATATAGAAATTTACTCAGTACCCCAGTCCAATTCTGCCGATAAAAATTTGTGTTTCCCCCTTGAATTCTTACTATGAAATTCTACTTTCCTGCAATGTAACCTACCAGCAGCACTTCCAGCAAATTCTAAATCACCTGGACAGCTACAGAGCAAAAGTAAGTTTTTAGACATTTCTATATTTTATATACTGATTAAACTTTAATTGTAATTTTTTTACAGTAGTCATTAAAGGTTGTATAAAGCAAGAATTCTCACTTCACAAGTCAGTCTCTCAGTAACTTATAGGATAAGGCTCAAGTGATTATGCATGAAAATGTTCATATTATTTTTAAAGATATTGGTGTGATTCACTAGGCTAATATAATTTGAATCCCTTTAAAATTTAGTGATTGAAGTACTTTAGATTTTGAGATGGGAATTTGTCCGTGTAAGTTACTTTAATCTGTATGCACACATTTACACACACTGTAATTCTCATACTCAGAAATAGTCCAGTATCTCAAATGACAGTATTTTCTACTAAATGAACTGAAGATTGGGTATTTACACAAAAACAAGATTTCACTATACACCTTTAAAAATCTGGAACAATTATTTGTCTTAAATCAAACGCTGCAGTCAGAAATCAGAGAGGTGATTCTTTACCAGAAAATATATTTTCACAACTACAATTTATCAGCTATCTCTTAGGTCACCAGGATTTGCA
>JAWWLZ010000038.1:6877890-6889931 GCA_035041345.1 Poliocrania exsul
AGAGGTGATTCTTTACCAGAAAATATATTTTCACAACTACAATTTATCAGCTATCTCTTAGGTCACCAGGATTTGCATTCATTTGTTAATTTCCCAGACTACAGGCATAATGATGCCTCAGGAACTGCATGAAAGCAGCAGCAAAAAACTGAGATTAAATATGCAGGTAATCCAAACCCTTACAGGGTTATCATGGCCAGCAATAACAACCTACCAGGTTAAATCTGTTCTGGCTGCAGAATTCAGGAGTTCCCTCAAATTGTAGTTACTATTTCAGTAACAGAAATAGACAGCACTGAACTTAAGTCCTAACCACAGCTCAGCACTTTGTAGCAGAGGTCCTGGCCCACCAGACCCACCCCTCATCCAAGCACAGCTGAATGGCCTTGGGCAAATAAAGACTAAGAGGGAAGGACTTTCATGAGCAAGGAATTTTCGTGAAATAAGGATTTTTCTTTAAGTCCATCTTTAAAGGAGTTTGTAGCATCAACTTCTGGTACTTTTAATATTTCTTCAGTTTCTTCCTATTCTTGAAATACTCAGTATTACTCAACAGGACCACAACAGCTGTATATACAGCACACTCTGACAGTTATGAACTCTGGAATAAATTATTCTGTGACAGAATCAGCTATTTCAGCCTAAATAGGACACTAACCTTAATTGACTAAAACCTGTGTAAAGAAAAACTTCAGGCTGTTCCAAGTGGGTCAGAAGCACAGCACCCCAAACACTCAGCTCTGCCAAAGCAGCCACTCAATCCAACACTGCTCACAAAGAACCTGTCAGACATTCACAAGGTACAACAGTAATAAAGCACCCAGAGGTAGAAATATGCAGGTTCTGGAATTTACTGAAATATCCGGAATTTACTGAAATACCCAAGACAGAGGTGCCTCAAATTCCATCCATCAATGAGCATTAGACTCCTAATTTCCATCAGTGGCTTGAGAAATCTCAGTGGGTACCTACCTGTATCTTTCAATCCCTAAATATCCTTGCAAATCCAGCTCTTATTCTATATCCTGGCTTTCCAGTGATGGTGCTGCCTTACAGGGTGTTTTCCCTGCACCACATGTGAATGCTGATTGACCAAGAGCCATCAGCATCTGACACCCCCCACTCTGCCCTCTCTGCCAGAGGTTTCACTGAGGCTTTCACTTCTGCAGAGAAACTTCAATTAATTCCCACACTCCAGGATGGCTGAAAAACTACACACTGTAAGGCATCAACCCTGTCACAAGGATCATACAGGACTTTGACTTCTGGTGGACTTTGGTTGGAAAAAAAGGAACAACTCCAACCCAATCCTACATTTTCAGTGAGTTGCCTGAGACCAGCACAGTGTAACACCTGGAGGCAGCTGAAGGGAACAAAATTCACCAAGTGCTGGAGGCAGGTTCAAAAATGGGTCCCAGCCTTTACCAATCAGAGGGTGCACTAATTCTGTTTTAAATGGCTCTTTACACATGAAAAACCCAAACCTAATAGTTGCAATATATTGTCAGCACCAGTTCTTTCACTACTGCATTTCTTTTTGATGTACACCAGAAAGAAAAGATGATCTCTGAAGAACAGTTTCAGCAGGTGGGTCACACAGCCACCACCTTCAGCAGCACCTCATCCTGCAGGACTGTGCAGAGACCAGAATTCCACAGCCAACAACAAGCTGAACATGAGAAACCTAAGAGTTTTCTGAAAAAAACACTGGTTTATAAAACCTAAACATTCATTTGTCCTTTGTCATCACTATATATTTACATTAAAATAGTAAATACATGTTCCCACATACCTGTTGGAATTAAATAAAAAAATTGAATAAAAATCTTCAAGTGGAATCCACAGCAGTGTCAGAGGCCTTTTATCAGCTTTATTCCACAATTACATTTAGAAACTGATGAAAAAACCTCACCAGAAGCACAGCTCAGTAGCTATAGCAACGTGCTTAGCTTCTCAAAGAATCAAATAAGATAACCTGCCCTAAAATAGATGCAAAATAGCTGCTGCTGCAGCACATGTGTAGTTTCAGAGACAGAACACAACCATAAAAATTAATTTTTTTTTCAAATGCACAATGCTCCCTTTTACAGAAACCAAAATGCTACCCTACAGGCAGCGGGTGAGAACTGAGTTTAATTCCTTTGCTCTCAGTGTTTTAAAAGCTAAATCATTTATCTCAAAGCTTAATTGTGCCTTTTAACAAATTAGACTTCACTGGAAATCATTATCTGTTTTCCCCCTTCTTGTTACAATTCAAAGGCAGCATCTGTTAAAGAGCAAAAATGAACCATTTCCCCCTCATTACACAAAGAGTAAAAAGTCATCCCAAGTTCACATTACTACAGAAGGTAATTTCTGTTCATCAGAACAATTTGGTATGTGTTCAGTCCTTTGCATCCAGTTTTGCAGGCTAATTGCCTCAAATATTTAGACTTAATTTGGTTTGTAACCATTAACTACAACCATGTTACAGACCTGTGTGTTCCTCCCAGTATTCCATATCACTACTGTTAAAAATACCCTCTGGGTTGAACCTTTGTTATGTTGGGTGACCATTTCTTCTGATCAAGCATTGATCAAGAACCACAAACCCAGCAAAGCAGCAGCTCCCAGACCCTGCCCTGCCCCCTGTTCTGGGGTCCAGGAGGAGGGGTCTGTTTTGAGGCATTTCCTTCTGCAGGAGAAAGGAATGGAACCTCCCTGTGCTACAATTAAGTCTGCAGAGAGAAGGCACAGACATTAATTTTGCACTGCAAGGGACCAAGTCAAGGCAATTAACAATAAAGTATTAATACTGCAAGCCAGGGTTTAATTCGTGGCCTCATTTACAGTAGAAAAAGGGAGTAATAAACAAATCAACCAGAAGTAGAAATGTCAGTGGTATCTGAGCTTAACAAAAACCCTCACATAACAGCAAGACCAACAGATTTTTAAGAGAACTAAAATAAACAGAAGCATTCTGATTTTTAAACAAAAACTTTAAAGTGTAAACAGTGGCTTCAAGGCTCTTCCCTTTTACTGCTTCTGTTCACAGACAAGTAAAACACAGATAGAGCATCTATAACCTTCTGCAGAGGTGGATGCACAAAGTACAATGTAAGGAGAAAAGGCATTAATAAAAGTGAGCACAGGTTACACAGAATGCTCTGCCCATTCTGGGGAGCAAATGGTTTCAGCTTTAGTTTTCAGAGGGACACATCTCTCCTATCTCCCACAAGGAACATGTTCAGAGTATGACACCCAGAAACTTCAATCTGAATTTCCATGCCTTTACCAGAAACAATACAGCTCGCTCTAAAAAATTCAACTTATTGCTCTGAATTACAGGATTAGCAGTACTCAAAAAAAAATGTTCTTAATTTATCTTCCTTATGAACTCAGACTTGCTCAATCCTTGACATTCAGCATACAATCCTATAATACAGAAATATGAAAGTGTAGTGAAGAAGGTTCCATTGCTTTGGGAACAAAGCACAAAGAACAGCCAAGCAAAGATCTGGAGTAAAGCTATTTTATAATAAGCCATTTCACTCCACTAGTAATAATTTGGGCTTAATTACCCCACAGTTTGGATTCCATTGTGCTGTTTTCGTTTTAGTAAAACAGCATCAACCACTACACTTCAGTGTAAGGTCTGGAGAGTATCGAAGGATAATCCCCAACAGCCAGAAAAGGGGGGACATTTTGGTCCCTGCTGCAATATAATCCACATAAAGACTCTGGAACTTATCCAAGAGTTCCTATCCCATCTTGGATCTGATGAAATACTTTCATTTGTTTTATCCAATGTAAAGAATCACATGAATGTTTGTTGTTCACTTGGACAGCTCATTTTATCCTGTTAGACAAACAGTATGAGAGGGATGTGAATCCCTTTATCAGCAAGGAGGAAACTACTCCTAATTACTGGCAACTAATGCCCTCTATGCCTGAACTTGTGGATCTCAACTATTGCAGTCAGGTCAACTGGCTGGTAAAAAAAAAATGTTTGATAGGGCAGATTGGCAGCATTGCCATAGTAAAATGGGTGGTTAATGCTAATCCTGAATTAGAAAAGGCCTTTTTAAAGTGTCATCATTGATTTTTTTAATTAAAATATTTATCTGGACTGAAGATACCAATAAAACTCCCATTGTTGGCATTACAGTTGGGGAACTAGCTAGGAATTTGGGGAAACCTTGGCAGACAAGTACCCACAATCCTTGCAGAACTCCAGCAGATGCAAACAGGGTTGGGTTTAATGCTGAGTAACCCTCTGAGGGCAAGGGTTCAGAAACCCACTGCTTCAAATGGACCACTGTCTCCTGAGGGTGTGTTACTGCTGTAATCTCCTTTTTTAATAGAAATCTGGTGCTCTCAAAAGAGGCTTTGGCTTTTCCTGCCTGGCTGTGCTGTGCCTGGAACAGAGGAATATATTGGAATTCACAGGGAGCCACCCAAGTGGGAGCCCATGGATTGTGCTCCCCACATGCAGCAGCTCCAGCATTCCCACCAGCACCCCTGTCTGCCTGGGTGGCTCCCATGGGAACTCCAGGCTGCTCTGCCAAAGCACTGGGAGAGAAGGGCAAGCACATGGGCAAGAGCAGAGCACATATTTAGGATCCCCACAAACACAGATGCAAAATCCTCCTTTAGGAAAGGCTTACCACAATTTTAGTCAGATATTTGTTGAAAGTGAATAGTGCTGATAACTGCAGTGTTTGAGCATTTTCATGCAACAGTCAGCAAAATCTGCCCTGTTTTCATAATGCACAAAGAAATGAGAGAGTCCATTTTATTACCAAGGTTAATATACACTTTCTGCTATAAGCAACAGTAAGACTGAGATCAAAATATAAAGAGGTGGTATATGATTAAAAAGAGGGGCTTTTATTTTCTTTTTTTCAGGAGCTGGAGGTGGTACATGTTATCCAAGACTTACATAAGGAGTCTCATGTGACTCTGTGGCTGTTGCAGAAAAACCCTGCAACCAAATCTGGTTTGGGGAACTGCAAACATTAGCTCTGTATTTGGAGCTTTTCAACTACTCATCAAATAAAACAGACTTCATTTCATCAGCCCTGAGCGAACACAGGAAGCAACTTCATTTCCCACTCAGATTCCAAACTATCTTTGTCAATTTTTGAAGTCCCTTCTCTTTAAGAGAAGCATTAGGATTCAGTGACCTGTGCTTGGGGAAAACTGGGGGTGGGTTTCTAGTTAAATGCACAAATAATTTCAAAGCATTTATAATTTTACTTTCCACTTCAGTTTTCCCACAGGGATGAGAAAAGGAGATTTTAAGACAAAACTGTGCATTCATAACACTAAATGGTTTCAGCATCTTAAACTACTGCAGTGATGTTTCAGCTGAAATAAGGATGCACAGTTACGAAGTTTTAAAAGTCTTTAAAGACCTTTGTGTAGTCTTCAAAGACTTGAGTCCAGAATTTGGACAGACTTCAGTAAGTCATAATTTAGCTCTTCAATTTTCTATAAGCAGCTTTATAGGGGAAAAAACCATTATTGTTTTACAAGTCTCAGGAGTATTGGTGGAAAAAGTATTAATCTTCATCAAATATGGTTTTTTCCATCCCTCACTTAACAACTCTCAATCAATGTCAGCAGTATTGCAACACATCTAATTTCATGTCAGTCACCCCAACTATTACTCAAAGATTTTTCTCATATGTACTTCAAGTGGAAATCTGGGCAACAAGGAAGTTCTTTGAGGTTATTTTTTAATGTCAGAAAACAAATGATGACAAGAATTCACATTCATAATCAGTTTTAGTTCCACTAATATACAGATGAGGAAAAAACCCCAAACATATTCTTGATCCCACTTATTTCCTTAAGAAGGAACAGTGCTCCAGAAGCCAAGAGCAGGATAAAGATGGCTGTGGCCATTCCCTTCTACTTGTCCAATGAACCTTGACAGTCATGTCAAAGAACAACCTCCCCACAAACCTCTTCTGGGTCAACTACAAGATTTTGCCTTTTGGGAGGCTTTTTTCCAATCAAAAAGGTCTACAACTCTAGTGCAGCCCCTGTGATAGAGCCAAGGACACGGTGCCATGGGGAAAAAGGCCTGGAAGCAGCTCCATCACCAAGGAAAACTTGATACACACCTGGATGTTCACTCAAGCTCAGAGTTTCTCAAGTGCTGGAATGGGGTCTTTATGAAGGCCTGGGAATCTCCAACACTGACAAATGGCCATGGAATTCCACCTCAGAGACACCTCCAGAAAGCCCTGCATGTTGCTCTTAAGCCCTTCTCAGCTGCTGTTGGAGTCTGTGCCAACACCAGCACTCCAGATAAGCTGCCAAATGACAAGCATGGCTACATTATCAGCTCTGCTTTGCCTATTCAGCCAAAATGCTGTCTGAGGTCATGACACACCTTCAGCTGGGAAAAAAAACAAGACCAACCAGGAATTCCTAAAAGACCAACAATCCTCCCAGAATCCTGCCCCAACCAAGTACAAGTCAACAGGGGTTTAAAAAAGAAATATGGACCTGTAAAACTAAATCAATGCATCTTTGGAAGAGCATTGTTGAAATAAAATTTAAATTTTCTAAGAAAATGTGCTGTTTCCATGGATGTGATAACTTTGAATTTCTGTTTGCTTTACAGTTAATGGGTTTATGACAAAAACCTCAATTACAGGAATAAAAAAGAAGCTTCTTTTGCAGATCCAGATACTAATGAGAGTATAAGATACTAAGTATAAGGTACTAATGAGCTGTATAAGAACAACAGGCTGTCGCACCTACCTACATTTCATCTGATATATTTTTACAAGCTGGGAAAAATTTAAGACTATTCTTACTAAATATAGAGCACAACCAACCAAGTACAAGGACAGTTAATTTAACATATTTTCCATACCGAGTACTTTGTCTGATTGAGATCTTCACAAATTAACAAGGAGGCTATTTTATGCAAAACTTAATCTGTTTATCAGTTAAATACAATCCCTCTTGTTAGCAACTTGACAGATAACCATGCTCCGTATTTTTACAATAATGTATTTTAACATATTCTGAAGCCAAAGAGATTATCTCGTGCTTTGTGTTAAAAATAGATTTGTATGATATTAATCTTTAGGTTGTGCTACAGCTCCAATCTCACTGATGACCTTGCCATTATTACAATAACATGTTAGTCCTCAGACCTTCTCCCTGCTGCGAGTCCAACTGTGTACACTGGTTTGTTCAGAACACATTGATGAGAAGAAAAAACCACTTTTCCCTCCATAAGATTACAGGTAAATGTACTCCAGAACAGCCACTCGAGTGACTAAACAGCGTTTCTTCTACAGAAATATCATGTAGAGCTAAATTTTCCAACAATTCACATCAGGCATTGGTTGGATCTTCAGTAATTCCTACGTAGTTTTTATCCTCCCAACAGGCAAGGACTTGGCACAGTCCTCCCTTCCTGGCACAGCCTCTCTCTCTCTGCCAAGCAGATGCATCTCCCTTATAAACCAGTTCCCACTGTCCAACACTGTTGTTTCGTTTCAATCAGACTATAACATTTTTCACCAAAATGAACAGTATAAAAGCTTAAAGTTTAGATCAAAATACCAACTGCAAGTTCACCACTCTCCTGAGCAATATTATTTATCTTCATAAAATTTCTCATTTCAAATGCTATCAAAAGCATTTTAAAATGGTTTCACAGCTCATTCACCTTGGTTTTAAAGACAAGGAGAAGTTCTGTCCAGAACCACTGCCCTTGGATCAGTAACCATCAAAACCTGAACGTTTAAGAGATTAGTTGGTCAAGAAAACGATTCCATGGTGCAGTAAATCTAAACAGGGCTGGTTTAGGTCTGGATTTAATGGGAAATCTTCTATTGCAGATTTTAAAAGCCTTTGTGTGTTGATTAAGTCCTCTCCTTCACAAAAGGAAAACACAAAGGACATTTATACCAAGCACACAGTGCTTTCTCATTTGAGTTGCTTAGAGAAAGGAATTCACACTTTTTTTTAAGACTGTACAGTTTCTTAAAAGAAGAATAAGCTTGTATTTTCAATTAATTTGCTGAATGTCTGCCATTACTAGAAGTAATTCTTCTCTGTAATGACTGACCAAATAAATCTTAACAGCTGAATTTGCAAATCAGTTTCTGTGTGTCAACAGCTTTGTCATGTCAGTAAGGACAGCACTGAGCCAGGAGAAGGGATTTTTAGCCATCTCTGCTGTCACTTACCTGAGTAGAGCTACATAAGTTGCCTAAAACCATCAGGCAAGATTTACACTCAGCAGTCAAGAACAAAAAGGACCTAATGTATCACAGCTGTCATCAGGTAAATGAGAAGAATCCAACTGTCTTGGGGGAAGGGGAAAAAAAAAAGGAAACATTCCCTTTGGAATCTTAGGAACAACCCATAATCCTAAAACTTTGCAGTAAAGTGGCCAGCAAACCTTAAGAAAGTAATTTGGAATTGTGAATTAGTGAGGTGACTTCATGAAGGCTGACTGTCCTCCTCCAGAGGGATACAAACACAACTGCTGGCTCAGCTGGGCTGCAATGGATGGGCGAGTTCCCCCAGAGTGCTGGGATCCTGCCACTGACATTAAGCATCTCATCTCTGGCAATACAGACATTGGGATAGTCATGACAAGATGGGAACTGTTCCCTCAGCATCAGGTAAGCAGGTTTTAGCAGGGATATGTCCAAGTCTCACACTGAAAATTACCATCAGAGCAAAGTTTTGTATTTTAGTCTCCTGCAGCAAATTAAGAGTTAATATTTATTGGGGAAAAAAAGCCCTGAAACTGAAAAATACTCCATTTTAAATAGCCTTAATCTGTCAGCAGTAGACAAAGTCAAAATTCATTTTCATCTAAAAATGTCTTTCAGATTCTGTAAGTACCATCCTATGCACATAAGCTATGGTACCTGTCACATCAAGAACTGGCATTAATATTCATGCAATTCCTTACTTTTATGTTCCAGTGGTATTGCCTTGAAGGCAGATGGATTAAAACACACTGGGATCTTGAATAAAGCCTTCTCCACAGGCAGAGGGTGGTACCACTGCTCAATCCATGGTGCAAAAGCAACATGCCACGTCCTACAGAGAAGATAAAGATGTTGAGCCAATGCTGGGGATCCCAAGAGTCTATGGGTACAAAGAAAAGCTCAGCAGACTGTTCAAAAAAGCTCAGCAGAGTGTTCACTGCTGAGGCTGCTGCTCTGAATTTGATGGGATCCTTTGGAATAGGAAGCAGTGTGCTCACTCCATTCCTTTAGACACCTGGGATAATCCAACACTGAGATGGAAAGATGAACAGAGGCACACAAATCATGCCAGGAAACAACCTGTCCTCTCAAGCTGCATGTTATGAGTATTTCCAAAGTTTTATCATCAGATTTGTAATTCTCCAACAAATGCAGGCTTAGCAGGACTTGCAAGAGGAGTGCAAATCAAATTAAAAACAAAAAAAGGGACACAATACAAGCACCTAAAGGCTTTCAGCACATTTATCTGAAACTGAAGGAGGAGGCCAGGCTGCTTCTCTTTTTAGCACTTAAAGCAAAAAACCAACAGCAATGAAGCAAATTTAACTTAAACACTTAACCATTATAAAGCTGTACTGCAGATGGGGGAAGTTGCACAGAAGACAAACCAATAAGCTGTAAATCATGTCTGCAAAGGAGAGGGAAATGCCCCTCTGAAGAAACCAGAGTTTCTGGGTTCTGTCCCAGATAATTTACCTTGATTAATTAGTGTGCCAGAAGAGATGGAGCTGCAGCAAGACACCAAAGGGACTCTTCCAGGATACAATCAAATTTAGACTGGCTTATGAATATACAGAGAGTAAACTCCTTGTATCTACAACCCACACACATTACTGAAGAATTCTAATGATATCATGCTTGTACATCTCTCTTCAGAATCCTAGTTATGAGTGTTCAGGAATAAAAACCCTAATTTTTTGTACCAGATGGGTATGCCATGGCTCACTGGTACCTGGCTGCTCCTGCCAACCTGCCTGGGCTGCCTTACCTGCTCCCTAACAACTATTTTCTGCAAGTCAAATGCAACCAAGGTACTTAAGTCAGTTCTCTGTTTTGAAAGGGTAACTGTCCATCTGCTCAGGCAGCTGAGTAACCCTGACTGTACTACCTGCTGGATGTGCTTTTACTGTTACGGTACCCAGAGAGAAGTGTGCTATTCAAATCATGCATCAGAGCAATGATGTTTATTTTCAGAATAATTTGAGGCTGGAGAACTAGTGTCACACTGGTATCAGAAAAACTCAGACAACATTCTTTAAATAAAAAAAATATGCTAAATACTTAATTTCTAGTAGAGACAGTTAATTTTATTTACAGTCTTTACTTTTGGCCATCCCTGCTCCTGTCCAGCTCTGTTGCTCCTGCAGAATAACCTGCTTGGTTTGCTGCAAGGGACAGGCAGGGGCACAGTGTCACAGAGGCTCCTCCAGAGCTACCTCCCAGCAGGACACAGAGGGACACCCTGCCTTGGTGTCTGGCTCTCCCACAGACTCCCCAGGACAGACATCAGCGAACTGCTGTCAAGGTGAGGGTGTTTGTGGTTTGGTTCATGTTGGGAGAGGACAGAAGGGCCAACTGCTGGCACAAACACAGCCCTGAGCAAGAGCAAGTCCTGCACAGCCACTAATTAACACCCCAAGGGAAACTGCACTGGACTCCATCAGTTCTGCTCTGCATTTCCCTCATTAACACCAACTTCACTGACTTTCAGGCAGTGGGTGAGTAGCTCCAATACTCCCACGTTCATAAGAGACAAGGAACCAATAGAAAAATGTCCATTATGCCTGGGTAGACATGATTAAGAATTGCCCAGATAAACAAAGACCCTGGTCATCTAGCCAAGATAAGATGTTTTTTCATTCCAGCATTGTGGAAACATTCTGCCTTGAATAGTTGTTATACAAAAGCCAAATGGAAATTATTTTAACCAAGTTTTACAGAAAACTCAAATGCACTCCTATCTGCACTGGATTTCAGCTGCTTCAAGAACTGAGGAACAGTTTGACAATAACATCAAATCACTAACAATTTCGACACTGTGCAAGGAGGGAGTTTCAAAAAAAGGTCAAAGCTTGATCTTCACTTACTCAAAAAATTTTCTGAGACTCCTAAACCGCATTAGAACAAAACCAACCCAAGACCTTTTATATCTTCCACATAATACATAAAATAAGACCAGCACTAGACTTCAACTGCTCCATGAGACAACAAACACAGTTACAGGACATGAGGATTGACAAAGGCACTCCTGGGGTTAGGTCTGGTCTAGTGACAGCAGACAAAGGATTAAACCAAACAGAGAACACACTTGCACTGAAGGCAAACCATGTCCAGTGGATTTCTTAACAGCTTCTTATAAGCTGCTGCTCCAGTTTAAGCATAACAACTAGTTAAATAATTACAGACTATGCAAATTAAATTGGCCATAAAATCATATATGGGCAGTTCTAACCAAAATAAGTTATTACAATAAAAATAAATAGTGAAGATACTTTCCTTAAAAACTTTTGTACTGCTTGGCTTCCTTGCTAGTTAGCAATTTTGCTTGGGAAAGAGCAACACATAAAAAATGCCTGCAACATCTGTACAATTATGTGTCTTACTTAAAAATGTCACCTCCATTGCAGTTGTGAGCACGTCCAAAGCATTTATTACATAATGAATCCCTGAGTTCTCTTACATAACAAATCCCTGAATCCCAATCACATTAGTTACATACTATGCATATTTTTTCCACGTAACTGCACACCTGACATTTGAAAAATCTGGCTGAACATGATCTTATGGCCATCTTCATTTAAAAACACATACTGCACTTTACACTATGATTAAATTTTTAAAACACACTTCTGTTTCCTCACTCCCTATTTTCTGTTATGCCTAATTTCAATTAGCTTCTAAATCTTCTGTGTGGATTGGCTCATTTATGACATTCACATAAACATGCTCACACGTATATGTGATTAATGCATTCTAGTGGAAAAAATCTCAGCATAAAATTACTATGAATCTCCTGAAACACTG